>QKWP01001128.1:125973-137861 GCA_003550325.1 Gigaspora rosea
ATGGTGAGACAAATCGGCCCATATGATAATCGCATTTTTTTTTAATGGTCAGATGTAGTACTAGTCACATTAATAGATCATAGGACAAGCAGTATCATCGGTCCATGCGACGATAGACATGCGAGAATTAAGCACCAAGTGTCATATAGCATCACGTGGACCAATCAGATCCAAGATTTTGCGGACGCACGCCATCCTGGCCCGCCGTATAACCCTTCACTACGTGAATTCATCACTCCGTTCCTGGTACTACGTGATATGCATCACTCCGTTCCTGGTATACACTTCGTGATATTACATATCACTCCGTTCCTGGTATAGTAATATCAAAAATGTAACTATTATATTTGGTGTCTATAATAGTTACCTTTTTGATACATCGTATTGATTTGATTTGTGTCGCATCAAAAAAATGAAATTAGATCTTAGTTGTTATTGCGCTTCGGACACACAATGCCGTGCATTAACCTAGTTATTTAACCAGTACAGTTGGAGCGAGCTGAAGGAAAACGGTCTTTTAAATGAAAATTCACTTTTTATTATTATTAAAAAAATATTAAATATTAAATATTTATTGTCAATTTAAAAATTAAAATTCTACAGATAATGCTTTTTTTTTTTGAATTCATAAAATAGCATTTGAAATAATATAAATAATATACAATATATTAAAATGTTAGGAAGCATAAAGCAAGCAAACTTCATTGAATTCTATTAAATACATAAACCTTTCAATAATTTATGCATCTATATTCGTATTTTTACATTCATACCATCCTTTTATTTGTATAATATTTTGTGATCTCATTTGATTATCAATTTGACCTGCTGATTATTCCATGGATTATACATTCCAACATTTGGTTGTTGTTGCCAAGCAAGCAAGTTGCCGGTTGGTCTATATGATATTTCCTTGTTAGTAAGTGGCCGCTACAAACCTTAATGAGATGCTGCCATTACAAAAAAGGAAAAAACCAACAAGGTAAACAAACTCACATATCTACTGCTGTCAACAAGATAACATTTAACATTTACTGTCCTTCCTTATTGGAAAACTATCCAAGAACTAGAAAATATGCATGGCCTTGGATGTGTATTTTTGTGAATCAGATACTTATTGTATAATTAAAATTTGTATTTTTTTCTTTACACTAAAGTTAGAGTCATGCATTGCATTAAAAAAATATAGCTTTTGTGTCACTTGACACTTAATATTCTCTACTACAATTATAAAGGTGGTAAGGTAATAAAATAAGTTATTATATATTTACTTTTTTTTTTTTTTTACTCATGCATTAACATTGTTTTTGACCACCTGACCTGACCCGTCTTTCTTGCCCACTCTTAATAAAAAAATAATGTACATCGTTTTTGAACCATGTAATCAATTAGGTATTAATTATTAATTAAAGAACTACTTGACATGAAATTTTATTTCGCATAATTTAATATATATTTGTTTATATTTGCTAGCTAAAACTTTATTTATTTCTTATATACGCAATTGCTAAGACAAACTTTTAAATAAACTAGAAAATTTTTTTGACATAAATAACTTAATTAGTACAACTTTAGATTTAAAACAATAAATCTTAACATTAAAAACTATATATCTAACTAAAAAATTCTGTTTGCAACTCGTAATAGTAATTCAGATAAGCATTTGAATTCAATTACATATGAGTCAAAACAGGTGTATTTTTTTTTTATAGGGCTAAGAAAAATAGAAGTAGGTCAAGAACAATGTTTTTGTCATCAATAGAATTCTTTATTAAATATTAAATGTTACTTCTATGTTTCTTTCATTTATGAGTTAATTACTAGAGGGTAAATATAGTTTATTTATATATTACATTCCGCTTTTACTAAAGCGAACCTAAGGTGTTTTACCATTTACAATATGTTACATTATCTCAAATGCTAACCGATGAATTAGTATATTGTTCTAAATGACAACTTATCATTAACAGAGTCTCTTGTATTCTTTTACTTATGTGCGAAATTATCTGGAAGTAAGCATATAGTTCATTTATAAATAATATACATATTATATCGTCAATAGATTTCTCTATTAAATATTTATTCTATGTTCTTTCACTTTGTTAAATTACTAGGACATAAACATATATTTTATTCATACATTTTATCCTCAATAGAATTCCCTATTAAATATTGCTTTTCTGCACTTTCACTTACATGTTAAATTACCAGTTTGCAAATAGTTTATTTATAAAATAATATATAGTACACATTTTATTATCATAGAAATTCTATTAAATATTACTTCTCTGTTCTTTCACATACGTGTTAAATTGTAAATATATATAATACAGTTTATTTATAAATAATGTACACATTTTATTACCAATAAAAATTCTTATTAAATATTACTTTTTTGATTTTATTTATTGTGTTAAACTAGGCAGTAAGTATTTCTATTAGTATGCAATTTTTTATTTTATAAAAATTAAGTATCTTGCAAAAATTCAAAAAATTTAACACTTTTTATGCATAGCATCAGATGTGTGATCCCAATAGTTTCATATGTGAATCACGCTCTAGTCAAACAATTATTTGGTCAATGTTTTTACTACATGCTCCAGAATTTACAAAAACAGCTGTAAATTAATTTAGGCTGATGATCAAGATCCTTAATTTTGGCCAGATATTAGTTTTTTTTTTTAATTTTAGCTATAAAAATGATTTTTTTTTTTTTTTTTTTAAAAAAAAAATAACAATTGTAAACATTATTTTTGGTTAATTTTGTTCGATTTTGAACAATTAAATAAAATAAAATTACTTAAAATTTTAAAAAAATTCATCGATGTTATCATGATCGACATTTTCTTTTATAATATCATTTATTTCCTTGAAGGTTTTTTCTTTTTTTTTAAAAAAAAAAAAAAATAGGCCTGTTTTATGGTAAAATTGGTTTAGAACCATTTTTTTACTTAATGAATATCTGCAGTTTCATTATTATAATTTTACATAATTTTGGCCTAATTCTTTTTTTGCTATGCATTTTTTGTTCAGCACCTAGGATAACGATACAAGAATATTTTCTTATACTAAGACCTATGTTTTTCAAAGTTTAAATTTTGTAATGGTAAAAAGTTCATCGGAGATTTACAAATTTAAAAATCATAATAACTTATTCTACTCCAGCCAAAGCTTCATTAAATTCCTAATATGAATATTTGATTGATGCATAAAAATCGACCAGATTGTGATTTATCTAAAAAAAAAGTAAGCTAACTATTTACTTGTTCAACAAAAACCTACTCAAAAAAAGAATCAATTTGATGTGTTAAACATTAAAACACAGTCTTAACTAGACCAGCAAAGGAATCTCATATAAAAATGAAAATATTGATATATTTTTAATTGAGTAAATAAAAAAAAATAAAGAATACAAAATTGTCCAATAATTTTCTACATATGAGTGACACCAAGGGAAAACCAGACTTCAATCATATAAATTTACATGATCGAAGTCTGGTTTTTCCTTAGTGTCACTCATATCAAATTAACCTTATACACATTACTATCATTTGTTCCCTTCAAAAATATTTTTTAGTTTGGGCCAAATAAAATTTAATATAAATATTAAATTTATAAACTATTATAATATCAAAAGCTTTTAGAATAATTGAAGGTCTGTGATTCTAAAATAAATATTATTTACAATTCTTCTATGCTGATAATAACTTCAAGTATACGGAATCAGCAAAATGAATATTTTTATTACAAATAAAGATACAATTTACGTTATATCGTTGTGTTTCATAATACCACAAACTGGAATGGTTCAATTTATTGATCTAGAAATATATAATAATTATACTGTATTATGATTGATTAAAGTTTATTAGTTTTATATTATTTCGATTTGCAAAAACTTACACATATCTTTTAATAGTTTAATTTATTAATTAGAGATTATTCAAATTTTCAATTTATAAATTTATAAATTGATTTGAATTATTAAAGAAGTTTTATTTAGTTATATAACTTACCAATTTGTAAAATAATTTTATACTCACCACCTAATAATTTAGTTGATATATAAATTTGCTGTTTAGAAAGTTGATTCTATTAGAATATTCTAATTTAGAAATAAATAAACTTATACTTATAGACTAATAATTGAATTTATATATAATTGATTGGAGAAATTTTATTCTAATATCGATTATTCTAATTTATTTTACACTTACGAACTAATAATTTAATTTATACATAAAAAAGATTTATTTTATTTCTACCTTCTAATAATTCAATTTATACAGTATATAGTTAATTGGAAAAGGCTTATTTTTGGATTATTACAAAGTTTTAATTTGTAAAATAACTTTATAATAATTTTATACATAGTTAATTTAAAAAGCGGAATTTGCTAACCTTGGTATTTGTTGTGGATAGCTCTATAATTATAGATTAATGTAAGATTTTCAATTTGCAAAATAATTTTATAATCAATTTAATTTATATATATTAATATGTAATTAATTAGAAAGATTTAATTTAATTTTAGATTATTTCTGTATTAGGAGTTTTCATAATTAATATTTTGAAAATAAATGGGTTTTAAAAGATCCTATTCTGCTTTTAACGTTAATAAAATTAATTTTTTTTGATAAATATTTACCGGTAAATGAGTATGTAAATAAGTCTATACGTTAAAAAAATAGAATTTATGTATCACATATTTTGAAGTAAATACGTCACTTATTTTATCTGAAATCGGATGCCAATCATTAATTATGAAAATCTTATTACAAAGTTTTCAATTTATAATCAAATAGTTTTTTTCATACAATGATCATGAAAATAACACCGGGAACTTAAAATTACCATATTGGTGCAAATCTTGCTTTTTCATTACTTTTTTCGCATGAACTATAACTATCTAAAAATGATACGTACAATTCCATTATTTTCGTAACATACCTTCATTTAAATAAGCAATTTGTTGATATACTCATTTATACTAAACTGACATTTCGAATGAGCAAGTACAATTCTGTACAAGAAAAAAAATATAAAAGTAAAAAGCACAAAATTTAAGTAAACAGACATATCAAAAAAAAAAGCAACTCTACAATAGTTGCGAATCTCAGCATGAGAAAGAACTTTACTATTAAAATATGTACTAATTATTAAAATTCTTTATGTTACCTTATGTTAAAAAAAAACATTATTTAAAGATAAGTATTGATATCGTTAAAAACATTAAATGAGCTCATGTAAATACTCAGATTTCTAAATACAGTATATAAAACCTTCATTCAGATTTGTGAATGGTCAAATGTAATTTACAATATTATGTCTGTAAAAGTATTATTATCATAGTATTATTATGAACGCCTAAATTTGTATAATTTTGTTATTACATTTGATTAAGAATGTATTAAGATTGTATTAAGACTTATTAAGATGTATTGCCGAATTTTTATGTCCATAAATCCTAAATAATATATCAAGTGCGTAATCTCAAAAGGTTTATTTTTTGCGGCTTCTCAGCTTCACTTCTCACTGCCACATCGTCACATTCTAACGAAATAGACATTAATGCACGAAATTCACATTTTGCATCACTTGTTCATCACTATTGATTAGTACATGCTCACGTTATCTCTAATTTGTATTTAGAACGTTCCAATTTTTCGTTAATCTTTCGCTGATGTTTGTCGATCAGTTGACATCTAACTGGTGAAAAATCTTAAAAAAAATTCAGGAGAGCGAGAATAACACAAAGCTGGCATTCAAAATATAAAATTCCCATTATATCTAGAACTTAGAGGAATATTATGAGAAATAAATATCTGATATGTTCACTTTCATTTTTAACTTGCCATTGAATTTTTATCCAAAACGTTATTATTTTATTACTGCGACTTAAAGTACAGTATAACACAGCACAATATAAAAAATAAGGATAGCTGCGCGACATGTGATGTCGCGTTACGACATTAGTCAGATTTAATAATCGTATGAATGTTCAAAAATTGCGCTATAATTATCTGTAAAGAATGTGTAATAAGAATGCATAACAATCAACATTTGAAAACGTCCTTGCTTGATTAATAAATGACAAGTGACAATGAATCATCATATTTGAAAACGAAAATCATTACTTAAAAAATCAGCATAAGAGACATCAAAAAAAGTGGTAATGCCAAGAAATCAAAATAAATTTACACTATCTTAGGTCGCGGTTTGCAAAAAGGTGTGACCTCTGCAGATCATGATATCATGTAAAATCACTAGAAATGTGCTGATTCTAGCGGATTTTTCGATTCTGAAGAATTTTGGATAAAATATAGACGTTATTGATTGAAAATTATGATCAAATGTGAATTCAAATCTCCGAAACATCATCACGAAATCACCGGGTTACACCTTTTTGCAAACCGCTATAATGATAATAAAATTTTAACATGCAATTAAAAAGATTTGTATGTGGTATCTGGTATTGTTTATCTTGCAAACTGTAGTTGATGACGTCATTCATGAATAGAGTGTTTTAAAAGCACATTAACCCTGGAAATTATTGAAATCATCAATTCGGATGTTGATTCAAGTGAAAACCGACATTACAATTTGTAAGAAAAAGAGGAGTGGCAGGCTCAAAAGAATTTACTATGTACAAGATGTAATCATGCGAATTTTTTACTGTTGTGCTTTTTTTTTTATTGATTATGCGATTTTTTTTTTTTTAAATTTATAAAGCAGTTTTTTTTTAAGAAAATTTATGTGTTTATACACGGGTATTAATACAATGTCGTGTAACATGCCAATCAAATAAATTTTATTATAAACAAGGAAATAGAAAAATTGGTGCAAAAAGTTTGTTTTCTTTTGTTTTTTGTTACAATATTGCAATTACCTTTCATAATTCCACTATTTAAATTTATTGTTAGAAATGTGGTTTGCGCAACAGTCTAGCATCTCACTGGGATATTGCAATCGAGGTATTAAAGTTAAAGTCATGTTCGTTATTGATTGTGTGGCAATAACTCCGCCCAAGAATGTTTTTATTACTTGTAAAGAGAAGGTATTTAATTAATAAAATTTCTTCTAAGGTTATTTGGGCTGGCGTCAATAGAAATAAGGCAGATTGCCATTTTAAACAAAAAATTAATACCTTAACTTTCATAGCTCATATCTCAATGAACTTGTAAGCTATCTTAATAGATTAATATTCAAATGGAAGCTTAACATTTAAGCTTTCTTTTGAATTTTAATCTATTAAGATAGCTTCCTATGAAAATTACAGCATTAATTTTTTTGTTTAAAATGTCAATCTCAAATCTGCCTTATTTCTATTGACGGCAGCACATTTATTTATTTATTTTATTTATTTATTTTCTAAAAATAAATAATACAATATAGGCAACACTTCCAAGATATTTGATTATTTTTGATGATCCGAATATAAAAACCTAGCTTTATAAGTTTCACTTGGTATACATTTAACAGTCAGCTTCTTTTATATCTCGCATCAACCATGTAAGTACATAAATATTTATTGTATTTATAGTTTACTGGAATAATATAAAATAAATAAAATAAAAAAATAAATTGAATCAATTTTTTAAATGTCTAAAATAAACCTTGTCTTATCTTAAATATATTTAAAATCTTATGCTCATTAAAATAAAAAAAAGATTTGATTAAAGATAACTAAGGCGGTAAAAAATTCGACATTCACAATCAAAGTTTTTAACAAACGTCATATTTGTCCAATGATCACCATGTATTTAGAAATGATTAAACAATTCTTTCGCTCAAATCTTTGACGATCAGTATTATCATTTCATCAGTCAATAAAAAGTCCGACGAAAAAAATGATACTTATTAATATCTAGTAAAGGTGCATACAAATTTATATCAAGCCACTGATTTTTCCGTCTAAATTTCTTATTTTTGCCATCATTTGTTATTGCATCTTAATTTTATGGACATGCGCGCATAACTGCTAATTTATCCCTTTTTTTTTTTTTTTTTATCACGAAGGATTAAAGTATATACATATATAAATATAAGGTGTGATGAAATTATATGTGAAAAATGAACATCAAGTTATGCGGATCAATCAGATCTAAGATTTTGTGGACAAATCCACTAAAATCGCAATATAAACCATACACTATCATTTATGTGATTCTGACTTGAACTTAAGATTAGAATGAATTTTTCCATATTTATTTTTTCTTAAACGCATACTAGAAATTTATTTCGCTTATTATCTGTACTTAATTTCCTTCGCTCTTCTCCAAAATTAAAATAATAATCATCTAGAATTATGAATTAATGCTACCAAATTGTGATAGCAGATTTACGAATTAGGATTATCAGTAGAATTATTCAATCGTCAAATCCTGCAATTTACTATCAATTGGGTTTGTATTTATCAATTTACTTGAATAATAATAAATCGGATGTTTTGGTTCGACCGGTTCTGGTTTAATTTTATCAGCTTCTAAGATTTGATTTTGAATTTCGCTACCAACTCGATTCATTTCGACAATCCAATGACCCACCTTGTTAACAATCATAGCAGCAGTTGGTCGTTTATCAGGATCATGATCCATGCAACTATCAGCTAATTTAACATAAAATTCCGGTGCATGAGTACATTCAGGTCTTGTTCTATCAATGATCTTAAATTGAAGATTAGTATCAAACGGAATTCCATCAAAAGCTCTTCTTCCCATTGATATTTCAGTCATAATGATCCCAAGGCTGTAAATATCTGATGATTTCATATAAGATTGACCTAGTAAAACTTCAGGTGCTATATAAGGCATAATTCCGTAAATTTTTCCTTCTTTTTTTCCTCCCGAAAGACCAAGATCTGTGATGTAAGCATTATCTAGATCACTTTGCAAAATGTTTCCAGTGTGTAAATCACTATGAACAAGTTCTTGAGAATGAATCGATTCGAGATCCGAAGCTATACAGTACAAAATATTTAATTTATCTTTCCAACTCATCTTTGATACTTGTTCAAGATTCTGACTTAATGATCCTTTGCCCGCATATCTCATTGCGATGATATAATCATTATTTTTTGATACACCATAACATTCTAAAAAAGATGGATTCTCATAGCCAATTTCACAATAATTCTTCAACTCGTTAACAAAGTCTTTAGGATTATCGCCTGATCCACGAATTTCTTTGAGTGCGACAGGTCTATAACTATTATTAATTCTATCAAACCAAAGTGCATAATATACTGTCGCAAACCCACCTTTTCCAATTTCTTTTATATTTTTAATATCACAGTAATCAATCCAAGATAATTTATATTTATCATCATCTAGTACGTTTTTAAGGCCAGGGTCAATATCAAGTGATTTATTAATTTTACTAAGTTTCAAAAGATTTCTGCATTTTCTAAACCAATGATTTGCACTCTTAATATCTCTTTGTACTCCTATGCCGTTACGATAATAAAAGCAACGTTATTCATACTCATCGTATCACCTATATCAGCAGATTTTTTAAAATATTCAAATGCTTTATTATAATCTGTTTCTACACCTCTTCCGTTAGCATAACAATGACCAACATTACATATCCCATAAAGATCACCCATATTTGCAGATTTCATATAATATTTAAATGCTTCTTGATAATTTTTTTCGACTCCATCTCCATAAAAATAACAATTACCGACTCCAAATATTCCAGAAACATGACCCATATCTGCGGATTTCATATAATATTCAAACGTTTTCTTCTCGTCTTTTTCAATTCCGAATCCATTTTTATAACAATAACCAACATTATAAATCGCTTGTGCATTTCCTAATTCAGAAGCTTTCATATAATATTCAAAAGCTTTCTTCTCATTTTTTTCGACTCCGATTCCACGTTCATAACAATAACCAACACCATTAATTGCAGCTGCGTTTCCTAATTCAGCAGCTTTCATATAATATTCAAAAGCTTTCTTCCCGTCTTTTTCAACTCCAATACCGTAATTATAATTATAACCGAGTTCATGAAGTTTATTAGAATCCATTGTTTTAAACATGAAAAACAAGACGTCCGGAAAATAAATATGTAAGTTAGATATAAAAATGATTTTTAATATTTACAAACTAGGACTATACAAGCAGTACCACGTAACAAAAAATATCATGTGCATGTTTACAAATATTTGGTACTGATCTTTACCAGGAACGGAGTGATATTGAAAATTTCACGAAGTGTATACCAGGAACGGAGTGATGCATATCACGTAGTGATACCAGGAACGGAGTGATGCAAATCACGAAGTGTAGGGTTATACGGCAATTGAAATGCAAAATCTTGGATCTGATTGGTCCACGTGATGTTAAACATCACTTGGTGCTTAATTCTCGCCTGTCTATCGTCGCGTGAACCGTCTTGATGCTTAATTTTCACCTGTCTATCATCGCATGGATCATCTTGAATGCTGAACGGTGATTCAAGCGCCTAATGATTAGTCCCACAAAAATTTTACCCACCCCCCTCCACGTGACTTTGACCAATCAAATTTTAAGATCAGGTGTAACGTGAAGTCAAAACAAACGTGTTTTGTTTTCTAACTGCTAAGTAAAAAGTTGCGCGTAAAAATAAACCTCGTTATAGTTAGGGTTAGGGTGAGGACAAAGTAGGGTTAGGGTTGAGTTTATTAGTAAAATTTCACAAGGAATATTTTTAATTAGGCCGCAGAAGGTGGTTTCCTAATTAAAATTTAGAGCTATTCGCGTTTTTTTGTAAAAAAGTTGTTTCGCTTCGATTTTTACGTTACACCTGATCCTGAAATTCGATTGGTCGAAATCCGTGGGGGTAAAATTTTTTGTGGGATAGCTATGGACTAGCTATGGGCGTTGGAGAATCATCAAACAAAAACAAAACAAACATACCCAATTAAAGCAATGATCAATGAGAAATCAGAAATAATTTTAGTGGGAGTTAACGAAAAAATAAACCCACGTTTATAGCAGTTATAGTTAGGGTAAGGGTGGGTTTGGGATTGGGGAGTTAGTTTATACCAAAATTTCACGAGGAGTTTTTTTTGTTAGAAGCCAAAAGGTGGTTTCATAATCGAAGATTGAAGATATCAGTTGGTTTTTATATACCTCGTGTACAAACACCCGTGTACAAGAACTGAAATCGGGACCCAATATCTAATCTATATACACTATATTATATAAAAAAAAATTAATAAGCTGCACCCTACCCCTAAATATATTTAGGAGTGGTGATGACCACCATGGGTCATTTTGATTATATTTCTATTATTAATGGTCGTATAATTTTTATCATTTTGGTCATATAATTTTATCTTTTTAATTTTTCACTGATTGAAATAATGTACGTCTTTTTCAAATTTTAAAAATAACTTAGGTCAATTTGAAATCGACCTAAATTGTGAAACGATACAGAACAAATTGAACTATACCATAAACGGAAAAAAAGAGATAACCATAATACCTTCTAAAACAGGAAAAAATATAGCGCACCAAAAAAGTTGAACGGAACAATCCCTCCACATTTCATGTGATCGTACTGGTATATAGAATATGTATTTTAAAAACACAACGAACATTTTTGGTAGAATATACATGGTACATATCGTTACATAACAGATAAACTTCTGCACTTAGATTTTCTTTAGAAATAATTCTCGCTACAAATCACATGAGTACAGATCTATACAAAAAAAAACGTAAAAAAAAAAAAACTTTCAAATTTAAATTCTATCGAGTAAAATAAATATGAACCAGACGAGCCCTTCTGAACTTTGTAATTTGGGGTATAATTATGAAAAAGGAATTGGAGTTGAAAAAGATGAACATAAGGCATTCTTTTATTATCAAAAATCTGCTGATATGGGTGATGCG
>QKWP01001128.1:138979-165908 GCA_003550325.1 Gigaspora rosea
GAAAAGATGAACATAAGGCATTCTTTTATTATCAAAAATCTGCTGATGTGGGTGATGCGTATGGAACTATTCTTGTTGGTAATTGTTTTCAATATGGAATTGGAGTTGAAAAGGATAAAGATAAGGCATTCTTTTATCATAAAAAATCTGCTGCTGATATGGGTGATGCGAAAAGAACAAATGATGTTGGTTATTGTTATGAAAATGGAATTGGAGTTGAAAAAGATGAACATAAGGCATTATTTTATTATCAAAAATCTTCTAATATGGGTAATGCTCAAGCAACATGTAGAGTTGGTTATTATTATGAAAATGGAATTGGAGTTGAAAAAGATGAGCATAAGGCATTCTTTTATCATCAAAAATCTGCTGATATGGGTGATGCGAAGGGAACATTTAATGTTGGTTATTGTTATAAAAATGGAATTGGAATTGAGAAAGATGAACATACGGCATTCGTTTATTACCAAAAATCTGCTGATATGGGTAATGCTGCTGCAATGTGTAATCTTGGCTTTGGTTATCAAGATGGAATTGGAGTTGAAAAGTTGAACATAAGGCATTCTTTTATTATCAAAAATCTGCTGATATGGGTAATGCTACTGCAATGTGTAATCTTGGTTATTGTTATGAAAATGGAATTGGAGTTGAAAAAGATGAACATAAGGCATTCTTTTGTTATCAAAAATCTGCTGATATGGGTGATGCGAATGGAACAAAAAATGTTGGTTATTGTTATGAAAATGGAATTGGAGTTGTAAAAGATGAACATAAGACATTCTTTTATTATCAAAAATCTGCTGATATGGGTGATGCGTATGGAACAAAATGTGTTAGTGTTTGTTATCAAAATGGAATTGGTGTTGAAAAAGATGAACATAAGGCATTCTTTTATTATCAAAAATCTGCTGATATGGGTGATGCTGATGGAACGTTCTATGTTGGTACTTGTTATCAAAATGGATATGGAATTGAAAAGGATGAACATAAGGCATTCTTTTATTATCAAAAATCGGCAGATATAGGTTTTAATTTAGGGAGATTTTTCGTTGGTGATTGTTATAGGAACGGGGTCGGAGTATCAAGGGATATACACCGAGCAAATCATTGGTATAGAATGGGAAGGAGTTTAATAAAATCGAATGATTTACATATCGGGGAATTGAAATTGGGCCCTAAAAATGGTCCCCAAAATTCGATTGTTTACAAAAATTCATTGGGATCAGATGATCAACAAATAACTGATCAATATAAATAAACCCATTAGATAAGCGCCAACCCATTAGATCTTAGAGATAAGGTGATTTGATTTGCAAAATTATATGAAAATCGGGGTCTTGAAAAAAGGTCCAATTGTGTAAATCCGCCGATATGATTACCTGACGATATAGATTATAAATTGAAAAAATTATTAAGTAACGAAAAATATAAATTAACTTGGGTTTTTTATAATAAACTTAAAAATATACGAAAGATTGGAAACGGCGGATTCTCAACAGTATATTGTGCAAACTGGTTAAATGAAATTAGACATTTATGGCATGATGTAGCTGTAAAATTGATTCATGGATCAAACGAAAATATTAAAGAATTTGTCAATGAGGTAACTAATTTTTTTTTAATTCATTATTATTATTTCTTTTGAAAAAAAATAAAGAAAGCTAATACGATATTATAATAGTTAGAAAGATATTGTGAAATTGGATTCGAAAATCCATCATTCTTGGAGTGTTATGGAATATCGAGAGACGAAGAATCAAAAGATTATATGATAGTCTTAAGCTATGCAAAAGAAGGATCTTTGCGCCAAAATCTTCAAAAAGTAGCACAAATGAATTGGGTGGATAAGTTAAATTTGTTACATTGTATCGCTTCTGATTTGGAATCGTTCACTCTCATGAATTGGTTCATTGTGATTTTCATAGTGGTAATATTTTGCAACATAATTTACGTAGCGCGTATATCACTGACCTTGGTTTATCATCTGAAAAAGGAAAAGATGGAAAAGTTATGGGTGTGTTACCTTATGTGGCTCCTGAAGTTTTGCTAGGTGGGAAGTTTACACAGGCTGCAGATATCTATGGTTTGGGAATTATTATGACAGAGATATCAACAGGAAAAAGAGCCTTTAACGAAGAATCATTTAATGTTGATCTTTCAGTGAAGATATGCCGAGGAGAAAGACCAGAACTTGATATCGAAACTCCTGATTGTTATGTTAAATTGGCAAAAAGGTGTATGGATAAAGATCCTGACAAACGTCCCACTGCCACCACGATCGATTATTACATCGGTTACGGGTTAGATATTATAAATCAAGATGATGATAATGATATAAGAACCAATTTTTAGAAGCTGATAGGAGCTCATGTTATCTCTAATTTGTATTTAAAACGTTCCAATTTTTCGTTAATCTTTCGCTGATGCTTGTCGATCAGTTGACATCTGTCTGGTGAAAAATCTGAAAAAAATTCAGGAGAGCGAGAATAACATAAAGCGGGAATTCAAAATATAAAATTCTCATTATTATCTAAAACGTAGAGGAATATTATGAGAAGTAAATATCTGATATGTTTACTTTCATTTTTAACTACCATTGAATTTTTATCCAAAACGTTATAATTTTATTACTGAGACTTAAAGTACAGTATAATACAGCAATATAGAAAATAAGGATAGCTGCGCGACATGTATCGCGCAGGACCAGTACGATCAAGTGCGACATGTAAAAAAATAATGTCACGTTACGACATTAGTCAGATCTAACAATCATATAAATATTCGAAAATGGCGCAATAATTACCTGTAAAGAATGTGTAATAGGAATGCATAACGATCAACATTTGAAAACGTCCTTGCTTTATTAATAAATGACAAGTGACAATGAAACCATCACAATTCTTTCCAAAAATGAACAAACGAAAATCATTATTCCTATTAAAATATGATTTTTTTAAAAAAATCAGCATGAGCGACATCAAAAAAAGCGGTAATGCCAAGAAATCAAAATAAATTTACACAGTAATATGCATTATTTCGCGTTATTTCGTTAATTTTGAATTAATTACGCCATTCTTAAATTTTCACCGATATCTTAGGTTGGGTGGCGTACTGACTAATTAATAAAACTATGTTAGATAAGTTGATCGTTTTAATATAATCAAATTTTATATCAGTAAAATTAAAAAAAAAATCAACGAATTATCATTTTACGTAATTTAAATATAAAGAAAAGAGCAAATTCTAAATAATTCACCTGAATATTGCACTTTTTTTTCAATTGAAAAACCTTCTTAAGGACTATTACAGCAAAGTTACGCTCGATTTTTTGCATAAAGTTCATTTTAATTCTAATTTACAAGCATCAAAGATAGAATTTTCTAGCAAGTTTGATATATTCATATTCGACACTTAAAACCTACATATTATTAATAAAAGATTTTCAAGCGTAGTTTTATTCTTTTATACTTTAAAAACAACTTGTGAAAATTTCCAGGTAATACTATGTTTGGTTAATTAGTTGAATGAATAATTTTGAAATAGATCGATTTTAATAAATATTTAATTGTCAAGATGCCGAAAATCTCTAATCGATAATCATTTATCTGTATAATGCATGAAATCTGTAATATGATAAATTATATAGTTAGCTAACATAGGTTTGATTAATTAATCTGTGCGCCACCCCAATCTTAGGTCAACAATTCTTAATTCAATTATGGCGGTTTGCAAAAAGGTGTGAGAAATTTGCCGATTCTAGCGTATTTTTCGATTCTTGAAGAATTTTAAAGATTTCGGATATAATATAGACGTTATTGATTATCAATAGTGAATTAAAATCTCAGAAACATCATAACGAAATCACCGGGTTACACCTTTTTGCAAACCGCTATAATGATAATAAAATTTTAACATGCAATTAAAAAGATTTGTATGTGGTATTGTATTATCTTGCAAATAGTAGTTGATGACGTCATTCATGAATGAAGTGTTTTAAAATCTGGAAATTATTGAAATCGTCAATTCGGGTGTAATTCAAGTGAAAACTGACATTACACTTTGCAAGAAAAAGAGGAATGGCAGGCTCAAAAGAATTTACTTTGTGCAAGGTGTGAGTGCGTTCTATGTGGTAATGTAAAATTTTTAAACAATACGAATTTTTTACTGTTGTGCTTTTTTTTTATTGATTATGCGTTATTTTTTTTTTATTTAAATTTATAAAGCAGTTTTTTCAAATATAACCGTAATTTCGCAAATTTATGTTTTTATTTTAATTCCTTTATATAAAATTTTATGTAAATATTTATCACTTTTTATTATGCAAATGAACATTTACGATATAAGTAATATTATTAATGGTCGTATAATTTTTATCACTTTGGTCATATAATTTTATCTTTTTAATTTTTCACTGACTTACGTAGGTCAATTTGAAATCGACCTAAATTGTGAAATGACACAGAACAAAACCATAAACACCTTCTAAACCAGGAAAAAACAAAAAAGTTGAACCATACCTCCACATTTCATGTAATCGTACTGGTATATAGAATATGTATTTTAAAAACACAAGGAACATTTTTGGTAGAATATACATGGTACATACATATCTCGTTACATAACAGATATAACAGATAAACATCTGCACTTAGATTTTCTTTAGAAATAATTACAAATCACATGAGTACAGATCTATGCCGAATATGGATGAATTCAATGACTAAAAAAAAAAACGCAAAAAACAAAAAAAAAGCAATACTTTCAAATTTAAATTCTATCGAGTAAAATAAAAATATGAACCAGGCGAGCCCTTCTGAACTTTGTAATTTGGGATATAATTACAAAAAAGGAATTGGAGTTGAAAAAGATGAACATAAGGCATTCTTTTATTATCAAAAATCTGCTGATATGGGTGATACTACTGCAATATGTTATCTTGCTTATTGTTATCAAAATGGAATTGGAATTGAAAAAGATGAACATAAGGCATTCTTTTATTATCAAAAATCTGCTGATATGGGTGATGCTATTGCAATGAATAATCTTGGTAATTGTTATCTTTTTGGAATTGGAGTTGAAAAAGATGAACACAAGGCATTCATTTATTATCAAAAATCTGCTGATATGGGTGATGCGAATGGAACGTTCAGTGTTGGTTCTAGTTATCATGGTGGTGTTGGAGTTGAAAAGGATGAACATAAGGTATTCATTTATTATCAAAAATCTGCTGATATGGATAGTGTTGATGGAACGTTCAGTGTTGGTATTTGTTATCAAGATGGAATTGGAATTGAAAAGGATGAACATAAGGCATTCATTTATTATCAAAAATCGGGATCTAATTTAGGGAGATTATTCGTTGGTGATTGTTATAGGAACGGGACCGGAGTATCAAGGGATATACACCGAGCAAATCATTGGTATAGAATGGGAAGGAGTTTAATAAAATCGAATAATTTATTACCTGAAAATATAGATTATAAATTGAAAAAATTATTAAGTAACGAAAAGTATAAATTAACTTGGATTTTTTATAATAAACTTAATAATATACGAAAGATTGGAAACGGCGGATTCTCAACAGTATATTATGCATACTGGTATAATGAAATTAGAAATTTATGGAATGATGTAGCAGTAAAATTGATTCATGGATCAAACGAAAATATTAAAGAATTTATCAATGAGGTAACTAATTTTTTTTTTTAATTCATTGTTATTTATTTCTTTTGAAAAAAAAAATAAATAAATTAAGTTAATACGATATTATAATAGTTAGAAAGATATTGTGAAATTGGATTTGAAAATCCATCATTCTTGGAGTGCTATGGAATATCGAGAGACGAAGAATCAAAAGATTATATGATAGTCTTAAGCTATGCAAAAGAAGGATCTTTGCGCCAAAATCTTCAAAAAGTAGCACAAATGAATTGGATGGATAAGTTAAATTTGTTACATTGTATCGCTTCTGATTTAGAATCGATTCACTCTCATGAATTGGTTCATTGTGATCTTCATAGTGGTAATATTTTACAACATAATTTACGTAGCGCGTATATCACTGATCTTGGTTTATCGTCTGAAAAAGAAAAAGATGGAAAAGTTATGGGTGTGTTACCTTATGTGGCTCCTGAAGTTTTGCTAGGTGGGAAGTTTACACAGGCTGCAGATATCTATGGTTTGGGAATTATTATGACAGAGATATCAACAGGAAAAAGAGCCTTTAACGAAGAATCATTTAATGTTGGTCTTTCAGTGAAGATATGCCGAGGAAAAAGACCAGAACTTGATATTGAAACTCCTGATTGTTATGTTAAATTGGCAAAAAGGTGTATGGATAAAGATCCTGACAAACGTCCCACCGCCACCACGATCAATTATTACATCGGTTACTGGTTAGATATTATGAATCAAGATGATGATAACGATATAAAGAAACAATTTTTGGAAGCTGATATGAGCAAGCAGAAAATGATTGAATCAAAGAATCAAAATGAATCAAAAAATTCTAATGAATCGTACACGAGCAAATTAATAAACACGCTAGAAATTACTGAAGGATTATCCAAACTAATTTTATCTGACAATCTTTAAATAAAATTGCTATATTTGACAGATTTCAGGTTTGATCAAGCAATTAATATTGAATTTATAAACCGAGTTTTATTTAGTAAATTTGTTATTATTACCCATTATCCTAAAATTATTATTTAACCAGTACAATTGAAACTGGTAAATCGATTTTAACGAATGCTTTAGTAGACAATCTCTAAACTAAGTAAAACGGTCTGAAAAGTCACTTTTTATTATTATTCAAGAAATATTAAATATTTTATTGTCAATTTAAAAGTTAAAATTTCACAGATAGTGCTTTTTTTTTTTGAATTCATAAAATAGCATTTAAAACAATATATAAATTAAAATGTTAGAAGCATAAAACAAGCAAACTTTACTGAATTCTATTAAATACATAAACCTACATTTGTATTTTTACATTATGGCGGTTTGCAAAAAGGTGTGACCTCTGCAGATCATGATTATGTAAAATCACGAGAAATCAACTGATTCTAGTAGATTTTCAATTTTTGAAAAATTTTTAAGATTTCGAATAAAATATAGACACTATTGATTGAAAATTATGATCAATAGGGAATTAAAATTTTTCGCTATCATCATCACGAAATCAAGGATCACACCTTTTTGCAAGCCGACATAATATATTTTGAAAATAAATGTGAGTTTAAAAGATCTGCGTATTTCGAAAATAGGTAGGATTTTTTAAATAGCATTTTTACTATGCTGAATTATAAATTGGAAAAGTAAAATATGAATTTCTGTTTTTAATTTTGAAACTCCTAGTGAATTAAATAGGCACAGTTAATAAAATTAACTGCTTTTTGACAAATATTTACCGGTAAATGAATATGTAAATAAGTCTATACGTTAAAAAAATAGGATTATGTCTCACATATTTTGAAGTAAATACGTCGCTTATTCTATCTGAAATTGGATGCCAATCATTAATCATTAAACCCCTTATTACAAAGTTTTCAATTTATCCTTTAAATCGTTTCTCGTGTAAATTTGCGCTGAAATTTTTTTAAAAACTTGTTTTTATTAATATCTCACGATCCAGATCGAAATTTAATAATTTTACACCAATCAATTCGTCTCGACGAAACAGTTCGAATGGTATCAAAAATCGTTAAATTCTGATCACTAGATCATGAGATATTTGCAAAAATAATTTACAGCTCTATACAGAAATACAACTTCTCTGCGCCGCAAATTGTTTTTTATGATCCAAATTTAACGATTTTGATGCCATTCGAATAGTCTCGTCAAGACGAATCGAATGGTACAAAATCCTCAAATTCTGATCACTGGATACCATGATCGTTGTGTTTTTATAAAATAATTTAATTTGTGACCCATAAGAACCAGTGAAATCATAGTAAATCGTGGAGATATGTTTATGATATATTTTTTTGCCATTATTAGAATCTAGAGTTTCCCAAAGGAAGCATCTTTGTTTTTTTACTAAATGAATCTTCCTTGTAAATTATGTAAAAGTTAGAGGGGTGAACTCTGGTCATAATGGCAGTTAAACCGTTACAATTGCCAGTAGATCGTGAGACATGAGCATTTTAATCTTTGCGACTATATGTTTACTTGTGTAAACAAAGTAAACATATGGCCGCGAAGATTAAAATACTCATATATCATGATCTACTGGACCGATTTTAACTTTTTATCCGCCATTATGATCAAAATTCTCTATTCTACAACTTTTACATAATACACAAGAAAGGCTCACATAGTACTGTAGTAAAAAAAAGAAAATGGTTCTTTTGGGAAACTCTAGATTCCAAACATAAAATTTAATAGTAAAAATCACCTGATTTTCATATGATCTTTCACTGTGATTACGAATTAAATAACAAAATTTCATGATATAATAATCAAACTTAATAATTTTTGATATCATCGATTCGTCTCGATGAGACGGTTCACGATGATAAATTTATGCATGCTAAATAAATACTGTAAAATTGTTACTTTTGATACGTATTTACAATATTGAATAGGAATAATAGATCTAAACTAATATTAAAGAAATTTGATAAAAATTATAAATTATTTTCTTTAATTAAAAATTTTTTTAAATTTGTATATTTTTTCGGCCTATATACAATTTAAATTTTTATTTTATAATTTAAAAATAAATTTTACAAAGATATAATTTCATTTTTAAAAAATTTTTAATATAAATTTTTTTAAAAAAATAAATCAGATACATTTTTATAGTTAAATTCAGGCAAATTTGCCCGGAATTTTGAAACGGTTCAAGGGATAATTAGTTTATATTTACAGGGTATTCTTTTTTTTTTTTTATACAATATTCATAAAATGACGCAGTAAATTTAAAATTATCATATTGACGCAAACCTTGTTTTTTCATTACTTTTCTTGTATGAACACTAAACTGATACAATTTGTTATTTTTATCATTTAAATCAACAAATTGTTGATATACTCGAATGTTTTATCAATAACATCATTTATGCCAAACCAACCATTTCGACTGAGTAGGTACAATTTCTATACGTTTATTTTTTGTTTGCGAACAAGAAAAAAGATAAAAGTAAAAAGCACAAAATTTAAGTAAACTATCAAAAATGAAATAACTCATTACAATAGTTGCGAATCTCAGCATGATGAAAGAACTTTATTATTAAAATATATACTAATTATTAAAATTCCTTACGTCAAAAAAAAACTTTATTTAAAAGATAAGGATTGTAAATAAGATTTCTAAATACAGCATATAAAACTTTCAGATTTGTGATTGGTCAAATAGTTATTGGATAGGTATTTTCTGGTCACATGTTAGCTGTAAAGTTTTATAGCCGATTCTCGGCCAATCAAATTTATATCTAATATGTGATTTACGAGATAAACTTGTGATTTAATTTCATATAGAAAAAAAAATTGGACATTCGTATCATAAGAAATTTTACAATATGGGGGGCGTCAATAGAAACCAGGCAAATCATTTTTAGTATTATAATTTTTTTTAAAACTTTAGATTAAAATATCTTAACAACTATTAAACCAATCTTGATAAAAATTTTTTATTTTAATTCTATAACTACATAGAATTAAAATAAAAAAATCTTTATCAAGATTGGTTTAGTAGTTGCTAAGATAGTTTAATCTAAAGTTTTAAAAAAATTTACTTAGAAACAATTTGCCTGGTTTCTATTGACGCCCCCATATTATGTCTATAAAAGTATTATTATCATACATAGTATTATTATGAACGTCTATGTTTGTATAATTATTACATTTGATTAAGACTGTATTAAGACTGTATTGCCGACTTTTTTTATGTCCACAATATATCAAGTGTGTATTGTCAAGAAGTTTATTTTTTTGCGGCTTTGCTTCTCACCATCACATCGTCACATTCTATTTTGCATCATTTCAGCGCTTTTTAATCATGATAGATTAGTTATCTAATTTGTATTTAGAACGACCCAATTTTTCGTTAATCTTTCGCTGATGTTTGTCAATCACTTAATACTTTATTAAAATTATAATTTGACTACTATTATTACAACTACAACTTAAAGTACAGTATAATACTGCACAATATAAAAAATATAGAACAGGCGGCATCCATAATTTACGCTAAACCAGTATTGTTATAGGGATCTTAAAGATAATACAAAATAATATTATATGATATTATCGTCAAGAGCTTTATTTTCAATACAGTACTTGTTTAACGTAAATTATGGATGTCGCAAATATATATTAAAAATACAAGGAACTTGGTAGAATATACATGTACGTACGTACATGCATATACCTGTATATCGTTACATAATACTATACTTAGATTTTCTTTAGAAATAATTCTCGCTACAAAACCACTTGAGTACAGATCTATACCGAATATGGATGAATTCAGCGACTAAAAAAATGTATTTAAACCAAAAAAAAAATCAATACTTTCAAATTTAAATTCTATCGAGCAAACCAGAAATATGGACCAGATGAGCCCTTCTGAACTTTATTATTTTGGGTATGAATACGAAAAAGGAATTGGAGTTGAAAAGAATGAACATAAGGCATTCATTTATTATCAAAAATCTGCTGATATGGGTGATGAGACTGGAACATTTAATGTTGGTTATTGTTATGATGAAGGAATTGGAGTTGAAAAGGATGAACATAAGGCATTCATTTATTATCAAAAATCTGCTGATATGGGTGATGCTCATGGAGCATTTAATGTTGGTTATTGTTATCAAAATGGAATTGGAGTTGAAAAGAATGAACATAAGGCATTCATTTATTATCAAAAATCTGCTGATATGGGTCTTATTGTAGGGAGATTCATTGGTGATTGTTTTAGGAACGGGATCGGAGTATCAAGGGATATACACCGAGCAAATCATTGTTATATAATGGGAAGGAGTTCAATAAAATCGAATGATTTATTACCTGAAAATATAGATTATAAATTGAAAAAATTATTAAGTAACAAAAAGTATGACTTAACTTGGATTTTTTATGATAAACTTAAAAATATACGAAAGATTGGAAACGGCGGTTGCTCAACAGTATATTATGCATACTGGCATAATGAAATTAGCGATCTATGGACTCATGTAGCAGTAAAATTGGTTCATGGATCAAACGAGCATATTCAAGAATTTGTCAATGAGGTAACTAAAATTTTTTTTTTAATTCATTATTATTATTTCTTTTTAAAAAAAAAAATAAAGCTAATACGATACTGTATTATAATAGTTAGAAAGACACTGTGAAATTGGATTCGATAATCCATCATTCTTGGAATGTTATGGAATATCAAGAGACGAAGAATCAAAAGATTATATGATAGTCTCAAGCTATGCAAGAGAAGGATCTTTGCGCAAAAATCTTCAAAAAGTAGCACAAATGAGATGGATGGATAAGCTAAATTTGTTACATTGTATCGTCTCTGATTTAGAATCGATTCATTCTTATGAATTGGTTCATCGTGATCTTCATAGTGGTAATATTTTGCAACATAATTTACATAGCCCATATATCACTGATCTTGGTTTATCGTCTGAAAAAGAAAAAGATGGAAAGGTTAGGGGAGTGTTACCTTATGTGGCACCTGAAGTTTTGTTAGGTGGGAAGTTTACACAGGCTGCAGATATCTATGGTTTGGGAATTATTATGACAGAGATATCAACAGGAAAAAATGCTTTTAACGAAGAATCGTTTAATAAAGATCTTTCAGTGCAGATATGCCGAGGAAAAAGACCAGAATTTGATATTGAAACTCCTGATTGTTATGTTAAATTGGTAAAAAGGTGTATGGATAAAGATCCTGACAAACGTCCCACTGCCACCACGATCGATCATTACATCGGTTACTGGTTAGATATTATGAATCTAGATGATGATAACGATATAAAAAACCAATTTTTAGAAACTGATAGGAGCAAGCAGAAAATGATTCAATTAAAGAATCCTAATGAATCAAAAAATTCGAGTGAATCGTACACGAGCAAATTAATAAACACGCTAGAAATTATTGAAGAACTAATTTGATCTGACAATTTTTAAATAAAATTGCTATATTTACAGGTTTAAGGTTTGACCAAGCAATTAATATTGAATTTATAAGCCAAGTTTTATTTAGTAATTATCTAATTTTTCAATGACATAATTAATAATGTCTTGTGTCATTCTAGACACATTGGTTAATAAAATATTAAATTCTGATGCCTCTGCTCTATTAATTGCATTTCTGCTATACCTATCTGTAGCAAACGTTACATAAATTCCTATTGTTGTATGATTAGGATACCTTGATATCACTCCTTCAAATTTTCTAATATCGTCAGCATTAACCTTTGCATCCGTGTAGTTCTTGCACTGAACTAAAATCAAACACCCTTCAAAGTTTGCAATGATATCTATTTCCCCATTACCATCAGGACCTGATAATCTATATTAAAAAAAAGAAAAAGGTAAGTAAATATTATCATAATCATCAAGGATATAAATATTAGCATCATATAAGCGAAATACACAGTAACTTTTTGGATTATACATAAACCAGAGAAGGACGTTCACAAATTTGGTTATTCCAGTCAAAATAACTACTTAGGCCACGATGCACTTCTTACTCTTTGACAATCGATCTTCATAGTCCTTTTAAGAATTCTGAAAGCTTTAAATTCAACCTCATCTCTTTTTGATGTCGAGGGCACAGTAACACAAGGATCATGATCCTTCCATTCATTGATTTCGCCTTGATACATATTAATAGGTCTTATATTTATTGAACTGTTTGAGATCTGTTTAATCGAATAAAATTTACAAAGTTAAAAATATATAATACAGTACTTACATAATGATAATTCTCATGTTTCTCATTTAAAAACATGTTATTTTGGTTTGCAAAAAATTTTTTGTTATCCGTGAGAAAAAAAAAGAATTAACATTAACGTTAATTTGAAAATCATATCGCAAATCGCGGTTTCTCCAAAAATCCCGCGCGTCACGCGCGGATCACGCGCGGGATCGGATCACAACAGGGACCTGCAAAAATTTGCCAAATTTTTGATGAATTTTCGGGTTTCATGTGATCTAACCAATAAAAATAAAGTATTTTGGGAACCCGTAAAATCGTGGGCCCAAAATTTTAGATAAAGTCTGATCGGAAGCTTTAGGAATTGTGACGCGTGTCTGTCGGGAAGTTTCGGAATTGAAATAAATTAATTTATATTCCAAATAAGGCCATACAAACTTATACTATTGTTTTCATATCACCAAGTAACCTTTCGTGACCCGGCGACCCGGATTTTAATTTTTTTTTAAAAAAAATTTTTTAATAAAAAAAATTTTATTTAAAAATTTTATTATCTTACAACTGGATACCCGATAAAAAATTTTATACGTTAAAAATTTAAACTTTATTCTTTATACTGTTATACAGGAAAACTTTGTTTCCTTAGAACATATTGCACTGATCAATAACACCATAGGCACGTTTTAGTAAAAGTTAAAGTTTTATATTTGTTATCATTATTTATATATGTAATTGATTAATAATCTTTACTATATTGAAATTCACTCTGTTCGCATAATTATGAATGGAGAATTTCTATTGGCTAATATATTAAAAAATTAAAATTTCAGAACCCACCTCACTGACCCGGCCGAGATATGAAAACCAATAGTACAAGTTTGTGTGGCCTAATTCCAAATATTTAAAATTTTATCCAAATATTATCCAAATATTAGCCTATATTTAAATTTTTTTCCCCAAATTTTATCCAAATATTAGTTAATACCCAAATAAATTTTTGCAATTTGGTATCCAAATTTTTGCAGGTCCCTGGATCACAATTATGCAGGTTTCTTAATTTTGTGTTTAATAAAAAAAACCATGCAGAAATAATAGAAAAGTTGCGAAATAGTGAAATCCGCTTTGTAGATCGGGTTAGGGTGAAATCTGCGTTTTATTATGTTTCTTATTATATAAAGCGGATTTCACCCTCAAGTGATGATCATAGCAGGTTTCACTATTTCACAACTCAGGTTTCACCCTGTCATGAAATAATTATTGAAAACCAATTTATTTGATCAAATTAGTTATTTCTTATAAATTTATTTATTGAAATACTTAATAAATAAATAAATTCGACATAGGAATGCACGTATATACAGTATATATCTGATATTAAGTATTTCAAAAATTCGAAGTTTTTGACATTAGAAATTCGAATTTTTCCATTAGTTTAGCCCCTAAATTTGTATATAGACCACCTTTTTCTTTATTTAGTATCATTTCCATTTTTGCATAATGTATTAAATGTTAGTTAATTTCGGAAGGGAAACCTGTTTTTACACTATGATTCCCATATGATCTTCCTTTTGGTTTAAATAATATAACACGCTAACGGGTTAGCACGTTAACGTGTTCGCATATAACATGATAAGGTGTTCTTATATAACGTGTTCGCTTATAAAGTGTGTATTAGAATAACTGTTACCAAATTCGAAAGCTTGAGATAGCACGTAATCGTGATTGGTTTAAAAATTAACACGTCAGCATGCTGGATATCATGTTAGTGTGTCAACGTATAGTATACTAAATTTAAATGTATATAAGCACAAGCTTTCAAATGTAATAAAGTCATAGAGATTTCCTTCGATTTTATTTAAGGAAAATAAAGGAATTAAGTTAGTGTGGTGTTGAAGAGACCTTTATTTGAGTAATCAGAAACTTTCTCCCAGTAACTATTAGAGTTAGATCGGTCGTATTACTCTTCAGTATGATTGCGTAGATTCTAGATTCTATGCATGCCAATTACTAATTAGGAATTGGCCTAAAAATGTAATGCAGGTCAGATGTTATATTAATGCTGGCCAGATGGTATTGTAATGCCGGCCAGATAATTTTATTTTGGAATCATATTAAAAATCCCGCGCGGGTTCGCGTGCCTATCTCTAATCATATTACACAATTGAATTAATTTACATTGCAAAGTTTAAATATGTATAGCACTTAATCTGATCTGAATTATAAAAAGTTGTCTGGCATTATAGCATTAGGGCAAAAAATTGGTGATAAAACTACATATATAGAAGTATTACTCGAATTCTTCAAAATTGTGTGTATAGAAAAAATTTATTGATCTATCTAAATATTTAACATAACTGATAAATTAATAGGTTTTTAATTTCCGAAGTTCGTAAGTACTATAAATAATCTTTATTTCAATGCTCAAATATTATATTTTTTTAGTCATAAAAATTTAATTTTTTAATATTCTGTATCTGAACAAAGAACATAAAAAATTTTTTAGATTATAGATTGTTCTTTATACTAAATATTACAAGAGATCTTTTTATTAGTGCATCTAATATGTTATTTGTAAAGTGTAATTTTTTTAATACTTTTTTTTAAACAGTTATTATTTGATTCCTATGTAGGATTCAAATTTTACTTCATAAGTACAAAAAATCTTTAATCTCTCCAACTGAAATTTTAAACCACATTTAATATTTCTAACTGACAAAGATTAATTATTTTTCTTTCAAAGGAATAAAAATCATTGAATTCTGATTACAGGATCCTGAGACATTCGATTCATCAAATTACCCCTTGACATAAAAATTTTTACTTTTTAAGTAAAATTTCAAATTAAAATAATTCGGGATCTAGTGATCAGAACCAAATGATTTTGGTATCATTCGATTCACTCAATGAGTCAAATCAAATGATACTAAAATCGTTTGGTTTTGATCGATATATCACGTGATACAATCGAAATATCATCAATTCGTCAAATTACTCCTATTTACCTTATCAAGTTTTTTTAAGTTAAAATCAGAGAGAACATATTTTATTTTGATACAACATAGTAAAAATGCTATTGAAAATCCTATTTATTTTCGAAACGCGTCACTTATCTGTTAACTTTGAAACCCGCTATTATAAAATATACAAAAACAGCTATATCTATGTAATAAATAATTTAGCAATTAAAATTTATACATAATTATTTCTATTATTTTATATTATTAACCTATAATCTATTATCTACTATATTATTATATTTCAAGCTTGATTAAAACTAGATAAAATTAAATTCTTCAAAATTAATAATGAAATTTTTACTTTCACTTTCAGAATTATCAATTGTTGATTGAAATATAGTATGACTAATAAATTGATCACTATAAATTTCATTGGCGCAATTAACTTTATTATTATTAATCATATTATCAATTCTATTACTTTGCTGTTTTATTTTTGCGTTATATTCAGTAAACTCAAATAAAATCTTCATATCATTTTGCCATTTTGCAAAAGTTTCATAAATTTCTACTGCTGATGGACGTTTTTCTGGTTCATTCTCCCAACACCTTTTCATTAAATCTATATAACATATCTTAATATTTTCATGAATTGGTGGTCTTAACCCATTAAAAGCAACTTGTATTTCAAGCTGTGATCCAAAACGTTCATGAAAAATTGCATAAACTCTAGTTATTGGTATTCCAAATAAAATTTCCCACATAATTATACCAAATGAGTATATATCAGATGCTGTAGTATATGGTTGATTCCTCAAAACTTCCGGAGGTATATAAGGTAATATTCCATAAACATCATTAGGCGTTATTTTCAAGCTTCTACTTGCTAAGACTGAAAGTCCTAAATTTGCAATACGTGCACTTTGTAAGGTTTCTTGCAAAATATTACCACTGTGTAAGTCTCGTTGAATATAATTTTGTGAATGCATAGCTTGAAGATCTGAAGCAATGCAATGTAAGAATGACAATTTATCTTTCCATTCCATTAATGATATAGAATAAAGATTTTCTCGTAAAGAACCCATTTGTGCAGCTTCCAAAACTATAATATAGTCTTTAGAGTCATGATGTTTAGATATTCCATAGCACCTTAAAAATGATGGCATATTATAGCAAATATCACAATACGCCTTCAACTATAAATGTAATAAATTAGAATGCAAAAAATATGATTATCTTTACAAAAGAAAAGTTAAAAAACTACCTCTTTTATAAATTCATCTGGATTATCCTTTGATCGATGTATTAATTTTAGTGCAACAGGCCTGTAAGTAGCATCTAAAGTTCTAGATGTATATCTAGAAAGATATACTGTTGCAAATCCACCCTTCCCTATCTCTTTAATATTTGTAAATTCATCATAAGATATCCATAACAACGGGTATTTGATTTCAAGTAATACTTCTTTTAACTTGTTGTCAATATTAGAACTTTTATTTATCCATTCATTTGAGACTAAAAATATTATTATATTAGTTGACTGAATAAATAAATTTTGTTTAGAAAATTTTAAAATACCTGATAATTTTTCTCGTTCTCTATTTATTACATATACCCATTAATAAATTGTGAAATTAAACTTGATGGTATATAACAATCAATATATTCTATTTACCTTCTATACCAAAAATTTGCCCGCTGTAAGTTCCTTGTTGTTCCAATTCCATTTCTATAGCAATAACCAAGTTGAGACATTCCAAGAGTATCCCCCATCTCTGCAGATTTTTGATAATAAATGAATGCCTTATGTTCATCCTTTTCAATTCCAATTCCATTTGTATAACAATTTCCAACACCAAATGCTCCGTAAGCATTACCCATCTCTGCAGATTTTTGATAATAAATGAATGCCTTATATTCGTCCTTTTCAACTCCAGTTCCATTATTATAAACAGTTGCCAAGTGCAAATGTTCCATTAACATACTCTAACTTGGCTGATTTTTGAAAATAAATGAATGCCTTATATTCATCCTTTTCAATTCCAATTCCTTCTTGATAACAATATCCAACATGATATATTCCACTGGCATCCCCCATATTTGCAGATTTTTGATAATGGATGAATGCCTTATGTTCATCCTTTTCAACTCCAATTCCATTTTGATAACAATTTCCAACATTATTTATTCCATTAATGTTTCCCATATTTGCAGATTTTTGATAATAAATGAATGCCTTATGTTCATCCTTTTCAACTCCAATTCCATTTTGATAACAATGACCAAGATTACACTTTGCAATAGCATCACCCATCTCTGCAGATTTTTGGTAATGAATGAATGCCTTATTTTATCCTTTTCAACTCCAATTCCATTTTGATAACAATTTCCAACATTATTTATTCCATTAGTGTTTCCCATATTTGCAGATTTTTGATAATAAATGAACGCCTTATGTTCATCCTTTTCAATTCCAATTCCATCTTGATAACAAACACCAATATTAAATGTTCCACTCACATCACCCATCTCTGCAGATTTCTGGTAATAGATGAATGCCTTATGTTTATCATTTTTAACTCCAATTCCATTTTGATAACAATTTCCAACATTATTTATTCCATTAGTGTTTCCCATATTTGCAGATTTTTGATAATAAATGAACGCCTTATGTTCATCCTTTTCAACACCAATTCCATAATTATAACAGTATCCAACATTGCATATTCCTTCAGCATTCCCCATATCAGCTGATTTTTGATAATAAATGAATGCCTTATATTCGTCCTTTTCAACTCCAACTCCATGATGGTAACATCGTCCAGTATTATATATTCCACTAGTATTCCCTATCTCTGCTGATTTTTGATAATAAATAAATGCCTTATATCCATCCTTTTCAACTCCAATTCCATTTTCATAGGAGCATCCAAGACTGTTCATTGCACCTGCATTACCCATCTTGGCAGATTTTTGATAATAAATAAATGCCTTATGTTCATTCTTTTTAATTCCAATTCCTTTACAATAACAATATCCAACATTATGTGCTCCATTAGCATCTCCCATCTCTGCAGATTTTTGATAATAAATGAATGCCTTATGCTCATCCTTTTCAACTCCAATTCCCTCTTTAAAGCAATTTCCAATACTACATGCACCGTTAGCAAGCCCCATCTCTTCTGATTTTTTAAAATGAATAAATGCTTTATGTTCGTCCTTTTCAACTCCAATTCCTTTCTATAACAATATCCAAGAATATTCATTCGCATGGCTTGTCCCATTTCTTCTGATTTTTGAAAATAACCAAATGGATCATTAAAACAATAATCCCAAATTCAATCATTTATTATTTAGCAATGGAATTTAATGGCTTGATATTTGGAATGTTAGAATTTTAACAAGAAAATTTTTAACGAAAGAATTGATGAGTTATAGGCGGTATAAATACTTTTTACAAGTTCATGAGTAATTATATATAAATAATATAGTTGCTCATAGCGAGAAATTTTTCAATGAAACCTTTTTTGTCATTTTTTATGAGATTTTCGACGTAGAAACTTTGTTATCTATAAAATTTACTTGTTTGGGAACATATCAATCAGTGTTATAAATTCAAAAAATTTTTATGGCGCAAATGCAAAAAAAAAAATGCGTTATATATACGGCGAGCCCCGAAATATGCGCAAATTCTATGTGCGCTGCGCTTACTGCGCCGATCCAATTTATCAATAGCTTTTCGGGACGAGTGATTGGTCAATATTTACATAATTATATTTTCTAATTATAGTTTGTATTTCGTGTGACTGATTAAACGCCACGTGTAAATAGGGTCTAGACTTTTTAGGAAGTGTTAAGTCTGTGAAAAAGTTTTGTAAGAAAATTTTTTATCAGAAATCCATGATAGTAATCACAATAAATTGTATACAGCTAACAAAGTACGAAATCCTGCTGTTGAATCTATAGGTTTCCTAATATGGTTGTCGATACATGTATTAATTACTATATTTCGTCATTGTCATTTATCCGATTATATTATAATTACCTTAATTTCGGCGGGTTAATGTTCGGGTGGCGATAGTGTTGTTGAAGGACAATGTCATTGAAAAACATCATACGATGTTTCTTCAGTGATACCTACACATGTATATAAATGCTAGTTCCCCGATGTTAGAGTAGAAGATGTATGCCCTTTGAACCCTTCTCCTAATAAAGAGTTTCTCACAAATTGTTCCCCACTAGTAAATTGCTTGTCTTAATGCGCATTTACCATGAATATATGATAATCGTCAGAATCTTGAGTTTCATCTCGATAACCAGTGTCACTTATAAAGTGTGACCTTGACCCGAAGGAAACCTAACTCCAGTTCACCATCGGAGTTAACAAATGATGCTCTCCCGAAACCGATGGTGACAACGGCGAGTTTATAAATTAAGAATTTTAGTTACCAAATTATATATTAATAAAGCAACTCCAAACCCCAAATTTTTTTGGCGTCTAACCTACCTTCTCCACTCTTGTTCAGACCAATAAGAATTTATTATAAAGACACATCTTAACCCGAGAATCATTGATTATCTCAGTCAAAAACAGTATTTACGTATTAGTAGTCAAAATTTTCAGATTTGGGGTATTTTATAAATTCGCCACAATGAAAAATGCCATCTTCAAAAAATATTTTTGGGACCACGGAATACGTACGAACTAAAAAAAACGAACAAGCATTCCAAATAAATATTTTATAGAAATCTCAAAAAAATTAAAATAATATGGGAATATGGATCCATTAAAGCGCTGCTGAAGCATCGAAAACACTAGGACAACTAGTGCAATGGCATCCCTCCATAAGACGATGATAAAACAATAGGTTTGGAAGGACTAACTATCGTATGTACAGTACAAAGTATAGTACTCAATTTTTATTTGATTCCAAATAATATCGTATTGACTTATTCAAAAATTTTTTTACTTTAACTATCCTAGCACCACCTTTTGTTGGTTATATTAATTTTAAACAAATATTCATCGAATATTCATTGAATATTCATAACTAATATAATTTCCTCGCCTGTTCATAAATTTTTGTGTAGTCGAATATTGCTTTTAATTGAATATTCATTTTTAACCGTGGACATTCACGATTTCATAAATGTTTACTTTTAATTTCAAGATCAATAGTATAACATTCAAAGGACATGTCCAACAGAATGCAATTACTTATAGATCAAATGAATTGACTCACCTAATTTTAAATGTAAATTTATGAAAAAAAATTATTTAAAATTGATAAAGTCTCTTTAAATCTTATATTTATATTCTTTGCCATTTAATACTCTTTTGTTTAAAGTTTTAGTTCTTAATTTTAAGCAGGGGGTTGAAAATCCTTCACTAAAGTTTATCAATTTTTTACTACAGTATGTTCTTTAAGTCAAATAAGTGATACACCCTATACAATAATATAATTGGTTAAAATAAACTTTTAAAAATATGACAGATGCTATTAAGTAAAGGTTTCTTGTATCCTAATTGAAAGTTAAAGAGGAGGTTCTTCTGATTCTAATAGTAGTTAAATGATCAAAATTGGCTTGGATCTCAAAATACTTGGAATCAAAGAAGAGAACATAAGGATCTGCAAATTTACAATACTTTGTGTAATAGTAAATTTGTGGATCCTTATATTCTCTTCTTTGATCCCAAGTATCTTGGAATTTGCCAAACCAATTTTGATAATTTAGCTATCATTAGAATCAGAAAACCCTCCTCTTTAACTTTCAATTAGAATACAAGAAACCTTTACTTAATAGAACAACACCAAGGCATAGGATTGATTTTCTAATTATGTAGTTTTTTAACTTAGATCACACATCTCCAGCACAGTTTGTTCAATCGATCAATTGAATTGCATTATCAAATTTGTTAATTAATAAACATAATAAATAATACTCGCTTGTTATTTTTTTTGAAGTATAAAAAGAAATTTAAGATAAACAATTTATTAATATATAAATCATAAATTACCATAGATAATAAATCAGAACAAATAATAATTTGCAGTTTATTTGATTATCCAAATTAATAATATTCATAGGATCTTTTGTAAAAACTTGAATATTGTTTCTTTATTTTTTTTATATATTGTACTTTGGTTTGGCAAATAAATACTAAACTCTAAGTTTTTTTTGACATCTTTTTTATTTAGAATGAAAAGTAAAATACTAGTAAAATGAAAAGCCTAATACAATTGATAATATCCCAATTTGTCTACTTCTAATTAAAAAATAAATAATCAAAGTTAGATTATAATTGGTTATATATAAATTATATAATTCAGTAGGTTTGATCAAATTATAAATGATATCCATTTTTTCAATGTAATGGACTAGTTGTAAAGTGTGTACAAGTACTATGATTAATTAAGGCAATGCTTATAGTAATTTTTTGCCAAAGATTCATGCTATGAAGTTGGATATTAATTTTACAAATCACAATTCTTTGATAAAAAAAAAGTCGAGCACCCTATGAGTATAGTACCATTTGTAATAAAATTATATAAAAGTTTGTGGTCATAATTTGTATAAAATATATCACTCTGACTTTATGCAAATTAATAAAATTACAAAATTATAGTAATATGTAATCTTAATCAAAATAAATAAAAGTCAAATAAATTACAAATAAATCAAAAAATAATAAGCTTAATAAATTGGAATTGCTTAATTATTACCTTTATTTTTACTATTACAAAATGTAAATTTGTTAGTAAAATAAAATTAAAAAATTTAACAAACCTTTTTTAAAAAATTTATCTCTAAAGCCTTGGCTATAATCGAATTAATACAATTGCAATCTAATGAATACCTGCACCTTTTGTTATTATAAACTTCCTTCTAAAGCATTTATATATAAAAATAAATCATATAAGACATGTGCTGAATACAAAACTAATAGAGCTAAAAAGAAAAAATCCAAACAAATAGCTAATATTGATAGTGAAAAAGCCCCTATTGAAATAATTGAAATTGATAAAATTAATAATTATATTTCTGATATGATTGATGGATTAGAATGTAATACTACTCTAATTTCTACTTTTTATATTAAACTTAATGAAGCTACTCTTAATGCTATTGGTATTTATATTAGAATAATGGCTAAACTGATCATTGATGAAATTGAAGAAGAAAATGATTTCAATGAACATAAGTAAATTATAAAATTATTTGGCTTAATTTTTTTTAAAAAAAGTTTTTTTTAAATTCTAATCTTTAAATTAATATTTAGATTATATAGTACTACAACTGCACCAAACATTTTATTATGTTACAAAGGTGTTGGTAATATATACTTTGTATATTCTCAAAGTACTGAGATTGAACATAAATACAAAGACTTGAATCACTAAAGAATTGATTGTTTCAATTATGATAGCAAATTAACAATTTATATTGATATTCCAGCTACAAAAGCAAAAGTAACACTGCAGTATGAGTTAATATATGAAAGGCCTATCAATATTACAACACTTCTAGAAGTAAAAAAAGAAATTATGAAAAACCTAAATATAAACCCTGTATACTTATGAACTTATCTTTGAAGGAAATTTGATATATCTAAAATTACTTTGAACCAAATTTACTACTAGTGGTCCTATTATATACAAAAATTTTATAAAGGTAAAGAAAATTATATTATCTTAGTGTATACTTTTCTTGAGCAGCAAAAAAAAAACAATTACAACCTTTGTTTTCAGATAGAAACTAAATATATTACAGAAATCAGGTTTACAAGCCTTTATTTTATTTCTTACAAAATGTACTAGAAATCCATTGTGATGCTATATACAAAACTACTGTGTACCATAGGTACACAAAGTGATATAATTTGTGTTTTATTGTTTTAGCGTTTTAGTGGTTTAATGTTTTTAGTAATTTAGTGCTAAAATTATTACTATAAAAGAAAATTATTATCTAATTTGGAAATAAAATTTTGTAATTTTGTGATTTTGTGATTTTGCGATTTTGTGATTACTATATAAGAAAATTATTGCCAAATTTGGAAATAAAATTTTGAGATTTTGCAATTTTGCAATTTTGTGATTACTATTAAAGGAAATTATTACCTAATTTGAAAATAAAATTTTGTGATTTTGTGATTTTATAATTTTGCAATTTTGCGATTTTGTGATTTTGTAATTTTGTGATTTTGTAATTTTGCAATTTTGCGATTTTGTGATTTTGCAATTTTGCAATTTTGCAATTTTGTGATTTGGCGATTTTATGATTTTTGATTTTGTGATTTTGCAATTTTGTAATTTAGTGATTTTATGATTTTGTGATTTTGTGATTTTGCAATTTGTGATTTTGCAATTTTATAATTTTGCAATTTTGCAATTTTGTGATTTTGTGATTTGGCAATTTTGTTATTTCGCAATTTTGTGATTTTGCGATTTTATGATTTTGTAATTTTGTGATTTTGCAATTTTGTGATTTTGTGATTTGGCGATTTTATGATTTTGTGATTTTGTGATTTTGCAATTTTATGATTTTGCAATTTGGTGATTTTGTGATTTTATGATTTTGTGATTTTGTGATTTTGCAATTTTGTGATTTTGTGATTTTTTAATTTTGTAATTTTGCGATTTTTGTAATTTTGCGATTTTTTGATTTTGTAATTTTGTAATTTTGTGATTTTATGATTTTGTGATTTTGTAATTTTGTAATTTTGCAATTTTGTGATTTTGTGATTTTATAATTTTGTGATTTTGTGATTTTGTGATTTTTTGATTTTGTGATTTGGTAATTTTTGTAATTTTATGATTTTGTAATTTTGTGATTTTGTGATTTGGTAATTTTAGTAATTTTGTGATTTTGTAATTTTGTAATTTTGCAATTTCATAATTTTATAATATTGTAATTTTGTAATTTTGTAATTTTATAACTTTGTATTTTGCAGTAATTTTGTGATTATTGTGAATTTAATTTTGTAATTGTAATTTTGAATTTTGTAATTTGTGATTTTGTAATTTTGTAATTTTGCAATTTCATAATTTTATAATATTGTAATTTTGTAATTTTGTAATTTATAATTTTGATTTTGCAGTAATTTTGTGATTTTTGTGAATTTAATTTTGTAAATGTAATTCTGAATTTTGTAATTTTGTAATTTTGTAATTTTATAATATTGTAATTTTGTAATTTTGTAATTTTATAATTTTGTAATTTTGCAGTAATTTTGTAATTTTTGTGAATTTAATTTTGTAATTGTAGTTCTGAATTTTGTAATTTTGTAATTTTGTGATTTTGTGATTTTGTGATTTTGTAATTTTTGTAATTTTGTAATTTTGTAATTTTAGTACTACTATATAATGCAGTTATTTTAATATTTAATTAACTAACTCTACTATATCTCAATAAAATTTAGTAATTTTGTGATTTTGTGATTTTGTAATTTTTGTAATTTTGTAATTTTATAATTTATTACTACTATATAATGCAGCTATTTTAATATTTAATTAACTATTTCTAATATTTCAATAAAATTTAATTATCTTGTCTATAAAAAAAACTATATAGTTGTATAAAGTATATTTTTTTTATAAATTATTGTCACAGCTGAAGCTAGAAATGGCTGAAGCTGGAAATTAGAAGTCTTGATTTAAAACTATAAGCCCTGCTAAAATCCAACTATACTCTTTTATTATAATTCTAACTCTAAATTCTAATTTAACTATAAAAAAAATTGTACAAAATGCATTCCAAAATTTTTTGTAAATTTCATATTAAAATATTTAAAATTTCTAGCTTCAGCTATTTCTAGCTTCAGCCATGACAATTATTAGTCTTATCAAAAAAAAAATTCAAACAAATTATAAAAAGTACAACTATACAAATAAATACTAACAAAGACACATTTAAATATAAGATTTATAAAACTTCTTCTATTAGTATTCTTTTAATTATAACCTATTTAGTTAGCTGTTTTCAAATATAACCTTTTTACTCAATACCTACTTTCAAATACAATATAAAATTTTTAAAAAAGGGCCTATATTAGCAATTTTTTAATCATGACCTTATATAGATTGTTCAAGATCATATATTATTTATAATATATAGTTTTATATAAAAATTTATATAAAACTATATTATAAATTATTTTTAATATTTATATAGTTAATTATTATATAACAAATACTTAAATAATAAAATTATCTATATTATAGATTTAAAATTTTAAAATTTATTATAAACTATTATATAAATTTTAGTAACAAGCTATAAAAATTTTACAAAAAAATTAATTATAAAATTCAAAAAACTGTTATATAGATAGTTAATATAATCTAAAATTATAATTTAATAATTTTTGTATTTAACAATTAATTATAATTTTGATATCTAAAATTTCTTAAAATATTATAAATATTTCTAGAATTTACAATATTAATTTCTTTTTGTTCTAAATTCAATAAAATTTTTGAAACAATTATATTTAATTCTAAAATAATTTCTTTTGAAAGATAATTATTCCAATCTGAATTTGAATAATACTAATTACAAAATCATAAAATACTAAAATTGCCAAATCACAAAATCAAAAAAGCACAAAATCCCAAAATTACAAAATCACAAAATTACAAAATCATAAATTACAAAATTACCAATTCACAAAATTACAAAATCATAAATTACAAAATTACCAATTATAAAATTACAAATTACCAAATCACAAAATCACAAAATTACAAAATCATAAAATTACAAAAATTACCAAATCACAAAATCAAAAAATCACAAAATCACAAAATTGCAAAATCACAAAAATCACAAAATCACAAAATCATAAAATCTTAAAATCATAAAAATCATAAAATTGCAAAATTACAAAATCAAAAAATCGCAAAATTACAAAATTCGCAATATTACAAAATTAAAAAATCACAAAATCACAAAATTGCAAAATCACAAAATTGCAAAATCACAATATTGCAAAATCATAAAATCACCAAATCACAAAATTACAAAATTGCAATATCACAAAATTGCAAAATAACAAAATCCCAATATCATAAAATCGCAAAATCACAAA
>QKWP01001129.1:0-41317 GCA_003550325.1 Gigaspora rosea
TGTAGTAGCTATTTTTCTCTTCTTCTTTGTTTAACTATTATATTCGCTTATATTCGTTCATATTCGAAACTTCCTAAAAAGGGCTAGTAAAAAAAAAACAAACAAAAAACAAAACCAAAAAAAATAACAAAAAAAACAAAACAGAAAAAAAATAAACTATTATATTTGCTTATATTTGTTCATATTCACTTATATTCGATTATATTCGCGACTTCTTGCAAAGTGCCAAAAACATTAGAATTGGTGTTCTTGTAAAGTGTCAAAAAAGTCAAATCGTTTTCTTGCAAAGTTTTGAAAAAAGTAAGGGATAAATAAATAAAATAAAATTAAAAAAATAAGTAAAAAAAAGAAAACAAACAAAAACAAAAATATAAGCAAACTAAGTAAAAAAATAAACAAAGCTCCAAATCTCCATTTCCTTGAAGTAAGAGTTCATGATCTTGCAATTCAGAAATTGTCGAAAGTTTTTGCAAACTGCCAAAATAAAATAAATTAATAAAAATAAAACAAAAAAACAAAAACAAAAAACATGAAATGAAAAAATAAATGAAACAAAACATTGCAAAAACTTGCAAAAACTTGCATTCTTGAAATTTAGAAATTGCTGGAGTGTGTTCTTGCAAAGTGTCGAAAGTCTGAGTTAGCTTGCGCAAAGTGCAAAAAAGTTATTGGATTTCTTGCAAAGTGCCAGTGATAAAGTATAGAAATACAGTCGGACCTCTATAAATGCAACCTCCATAAATGCAATACCTCCCTAAATGCACGTTTTTTCCTATTCCATAAGATTTTTTTAGTGCTAAATGCACATTCTATATTCTGTAAATGCGTTCTCTTGAATAACTTTTTATATCACACTAACCTCTCTAAATGCACGTAACCAATCAAATTTTAGTATTTAAGATAGGTTATATAGTTTTGGTAGAAGTTACACAAACTTGATTATGATTTTCTTACATACTGTAAAAACTTGTGCAAGTTTACGCATATATATTTTTGCTGATGTTGAACAAATTGAAGTGGCTAGTATCAATAAAGAGGAATCTATTATGGAAGAGCTGTTTGATTTTGAAGCATTTGAAAGAGATCAAGAACGGTTACTTATCGAGGTGGCTAGTGATTATTCCACAACACAGCAAAGCAATGCCGAAAGTAAAGAATGGTCTATTGAAGATATTCTTCAAATTTAAATAATATATAAAATATAAAATAAGCAATAATTTAGTATAAAAATTAATGCTTACGTTAGTTTGGGATCACTAAAAAATAGGAGTCTTTAAGTAAAAATATTATATGTGAAACGTTTCGATTTTGTATCTATTAAATACTATAATAAATTAAGGTTGTGTTACATTATTATTTTTTAAATAAATAAAAATCCTGTGATTTACTGCATATAGTACCGGGTACTAGTCGCTGTATAGTACGTTATGTGATTGGCTAGTGACAGGTTGCAACCACATGAACTTAGATGGGCATGCCCATAGGCATGATGAGCATGCCTCGACCTGATAGCATACCCATATAGGCATGTCAAATTTTTTACCCGTGCCCTGAACCCTAACCCTAGCACTAAAGAACCCGAAATGAACAACAATAACAACGAAAGAGACTCGACACCAGCAACGAAAAAAGCCAGATACCGTATAAGAACACCAAAATGGATGACACCGATGACGAAATAGACTCCAATTGGACATGACAACACCAATGATGAAGAAAAAGCACCAATATAGTAAGTAACACCAATAGCTCTACCAACTACGAAAAAACATCAATATGAATGATAACGATGACGAAGAAAGGAAAAATCTGAAAAAATATTAATTAGTATTAGTAAAAAAAAAATCAAAAATACGATAAAAAAATATTTTTATACTTATTTTGTGTAACCAGTAATAATTGTCGTAACGCTATTTCTGTATTATTAAAAATAATTAAAAATAAATTAATTAAATTATATAAAAAAACTGTAAAAAACATTAAAAAAACAAATTAAATAAAAAAATAATTTATAATAAAAAATAAATTATAATAAAAACCGAATAAAGGAAAATTTTTAAATACAATAAAAAAATAGAAAAAAAAATTAAAAAAATATTTAAATAAAAAATAATTAAATAATTTAAATAAATAAAATAAATAAAAAAAATGAATAAAATAAAAAAAAAACGATACAAAAAAAAATAATAATAATAATAAAATTAAAAAAANAAACAAAAAAAAACAAAACAATATAAAAAAAATAAAAGTAATTTAAAAAAAGAATAAAAAAAAAATGAAATACAATAAAAAAAATTAAAAAAATTAAAAAAATAATTTAAATAAAAAATAATTAAAAAAAAAACAAAAAAAAACAAAACAATATAAAAAAAATAAAAGTAATTTAAAAAAAGAATAAAAAAAAAATGAAATACAATAAAAAAAATTAAAAAAATTAAAAAAATAATTTAAATAAAAAATAAGGAGTTATATACAGATACCCTAGGGTATATATACCCGGGGTCAGAATATGTCAGAGTGCATCGGGATCATGGTCGGCTGGATCGGAATTGATCGATTTTGCCCCAAGATCATAAAAAATTTTACTAATGAAATCATATCCATTCATTATGCTCAGCTGATAATTTTGCTATAGAACCAGCTAACAACTAGGGCTAAACGCTGACCTATATCTGATGCATCCAACCCAGATAGCCCTGTAAAAATCGCATTCGCGTATTCTCTTACTTTAATTACATAACAGATAACGACATTCGATCAGTATATTCGATAACACGTGCGTACCCCGATCACTAATCACATGGGTACCGCGCAGCACCATGACACATATACATGTATTATACAATAATACGTACATACAAAACATCTAAATAAAATAGTGAACTCATGCGAAAGACATAAATGCTTAGTTTAATCTTTGATGTACTATTAGAAAATAACAGGAGCAAACAGCACTCCTATAGCAATAGCTTCTAATGCTAACGCCTTATAATGTCTTTATGGCAAAGTTAGATTTCTTTTTAAGTGCGTATTACCTGTGAAATCAGCTTTTGGTTTCTCTTGATTAAACCTGCAAAGCTTCATGTGCGACTACAAAAATCAGGTCTTATATGTTAGCAATCTACATGACATGCAATCATAAACAAGAATAGTAGTAGATACTTATCTTGATATAGTATACTATCAAGTCTATAGTCCTGTCTGCTACCTATTTATAATCAGTAATCTATATGTTTAAATTAGTTGATACGAACTTCCTACTAAGTATGACTTAAATTGAATATGTGCAATGTATAATTAACATGTAATACAGAAATTAAAAAAGTACGTATAGTTGTAATGTAAATTCATTAAACTATATTTCCTAAACTAACCCTAACCATAAAACAACTAACCCTAAGGGTAATAACAGATATTACGTAATATTTTTTTACTATACCCTCTACCCCCCTTCCCCCACGTATGAGAAATTTAATTGGCTGTTATAAATTTATATATCTAACGTAAGATAATCAAAGACCCCCCTCCCTCCCTCAGGATATTATATAATATCTGTTATTACCCTAATCATAAAACAACAATATCGACTAAACTAACCCTAACCATAAAACAACAATATCGACTAAACTAACCCTAACCATAAAACAACAATATTGACCTAACACAGAAATATTGCTTATACATATAAAAGATAGATTTTGAGTCTCGTTAACCATATGCAATATCAAACATTAACCATATATGTTGATACAGTATGAATTATACATTAATGATTTCTTTCATACCCAGTAATTCCATTAATATAACACTATAATCAATGCAAGTAACAGGCTATTTAATATGAATATGGAATACCCTCCTGTTTGTGCCATACTTCACAACCGGCCTTGTTGTGACCGGTATTTTGACATTGTTGACATTGAGTGGGCTTTCTATTCTTCTGCACTTCTAAGCTTTGTTTAGACTTACTTGTGCTTGCAAATTCGTGGGATCCCTTAATTCTTTTCTTTTTTGGAGTGCCTCTTTTAGGATGAACCACTGGATCTTCAACTGATACAAAATCATCATCACTAGAACTGCTATCTGAAGTAGCTTCGTCCTTATATTCATGTTGTTTTATGTTCTTCCTTTCTTTTTTTTTTGGTGTATATTTGGAGATGAAACCATTCATTAAATTTTTGAGTTCCTGTATTGCATTAGATCCAGAATCCAAACCTGTTTGAATGGCTTTTTTTAACAATCTGCTGATAGTTACATATGCTTTGCGATGGTTGATTTTAGTGTGAATATCACCAAAAGAAATATTTGGTAAACAAAATGATAAATCGGGAAATGATTGTTCATGAACTGGATTTTTATTATTTTCCAATCCAATAACGAAAGAATGTTCCCGTGTTTGTGATTCGGGCTCAATTTGCTTTTCGTTAATGTACCATCTTCTTGATATCAACATGATATGAAATGCGGCATAATTAGATGTAGACATAACATAAAAAAAGTGCCTACAAACAAACCCACATTGCACTAAACCAAGGCACGTGCATAAATGAGAATTATTTTTGAACAATACGACATAATTTTTCGCATTGCGCCTGTGCCGGGAAACCTCCCAAACTTCAAGAACAGATTCAACTTCTGTAGATGGTATAAGTTCTTTAAGTAAAATAGAAAGTGCATCTACAGTGTCTTCAATGAAAGTATCAAAAGCTTCAGTCGAATTTGATTGTTCGTTAAAGTCCAATTGTTCATCTAAGTCTGGTCATTTATTTGAGTCAATTTGTTCAATAAAGTTATTAATATGCCGCGATGTGTACCATATAGCTTGTGCGATCTCCTGCCGCTGCATAGATAATGAAGTAGGAGTTAAATAAGTAGAAATCCATATATCTATATCAGGTGAAAATTCTGAACTAGCATGGGTAAGTGTAGAACCTGTGATAGAATGCATCCAGTTTTTATATTGAATGAAAGTGGACGCGCGACCAATTTGCTCATCGATGTGTTTTGAAAGATTGATTAAAGATGTATTGCCATTTACTGAATTCTTAATGATGGCATTTTGCCCTTCAACTCGTTGTGTTGACTGCATTCCAGCAGTAAACACTTTAGAGGTATAACAGAGTGCCCAATGTTTTTTTTCATTAAAAAGTGCTCGATTAAGATATGCAGCAGAATCGGGAAATTTTGCTAAAAGTTTATTAGATAGGTAATCAAATTGCTGATAAGAAAGTGAGTTGCGCATTTGATACCAATGTTGAGAAAATTCGTTATATTGATTTCCAAGTTTTTCTTTTAAGTTTTTGATTAAATTCTGCCAATGTGGAATATGCAATGAATATAAAATGTATTAGGTAAAATATTAGCGATCGCAGCATTCATAGCAAGATCGTTATTAGTTATTATTGTTAATGCCGCAACTCCCGTATTAGTAATTAAAGTTTCTAACACCCATTCATAACTCTTAGCAGTTTCATCATTCATGAGAACTTGTCCTACTAATCGAGACCGATTATTATTATCCACTATAACAAAAAATCCCAACGATATTTTAAACCGATTGGTTGAATAAGTATTATCGTGCTGGATAATATCCCGGTATCGCACATACAAATCATGTTGATCAGGTGACATCCAGAATAAAGATGTAAGAGAGTTATTCGCAGGATCAACTTTCCAATTTACAACCCATCCAGTGTCTTCAGCTTTACGTTCCAAAAGGTAATTAAGTAAGACAGCTGACTCACATTCTACTTGACTTTGTCGTTTGTATACTTGTATAGTATTCGAAAGGTCTTGAGGCAAAAAAAAGACATCAGGATATCGTTTCATTAGCATTTGATACTGAGTTCTCATATTTAGATCACCAGCTTCGGTCCAAAATTTAATATCATTTAACATTTCTTCAGAGAATGTACGGTATTTTACTGCAAACTTGTTTGTTTCATCTTTCAGTGAATGATCATTATGACTTAAGTAAAGAGAATTTATTCTCAATATGCCTGTTGTTTTAGGACAACTAGCTCGAACCTGCCAACGACATCCAGAACGTTTACTTCGCGTTTGTCATTGATTTTTAGCAATACAGGTCTTTTTCTTCATAGCATTATGACCTTGATGTTCACACGCATATAGACGGCTTCGGCAAACACCATTATCATATTCTGAATTACGTTTAACACTAACAAAATTCCGTGACTTGGCTTAAAGTGTTATATAACGATCCAATTCGTCCCAATTGTTGAATGTTTGCCCGATTTTTGGTGCATCTATTCTTTTATCCAAATTCTGATCGCTTGTATCTACTCTTTCATCCAAATTCTCCTCACTTGATTAGAAATTTTAATTAATCGAAATAGTGAGTTGACATTCATTATACTTAAGTCCAAAACAAATCAATAAAGATTCAACTTACCAAGTTGTAATATCCAGTAACTGCTCTTCGAAAGATTCTAGCCCGATTTTTGGTGCATCTATTCTTTTATCCAAATTCTGATCGCTTGTATCTACTCTTTCATCCAAATTCTCCTTGCTTGATTAGAAATTTTAATTAATCGAAATAGTGAGTTGACATTCATTACACTTAATCCAAAATAAATCAATAAAGATTCAACTTACCAAGTTGTAATATCCAGTAACTGCTCTTCGAAAGATTCCAAGTTATCATTACCATCCATTTTTTATTAAAATGAAAGTTCTTATAAAGCAATCTATAAACAAAGCTATTTTATAGAAGCCAAGGTTTTACAAAATTACGTGATTGAACGGTTGTTCAAACGGTAAAAAGTATTCTACACGATAATAAAGTATTCTACGCGATAATTTAACACAAGTTTCCAAGAGGAGTAGGTAAGGCGCAAGAAATTTAACACAGGTTCTAAGAGGAATAAGGTATGCGCAAGACAAGTACCCGTTTCTAAAATAACCCTTTGTCTTTATCAAATGTCACAAGAAAAATCATGAGATTGAAGCGATAAACCAATATTTTACACAATAAATTTGGTGTAGGTTTAAGACCAGTAAGAGAGTAGATACTCGTAAAGCAAAAACAATCGTCTTTTAAATAGCCTTATTGCCTTCGTAAAACATTGCAAGAAAAATAACAACTGAAACTACGTAGTAAGAAAAATCACAACCAAAACTACTGTAGTTTATCCAAACGATTAAACGGGTTAAATTTAATACGACCAAACGGAATAAATTTTAATATGGATTTCCAAAACAAAATGATATACGTAAGGAAAGTGTCAACTCTTTTAGCCTTTATTTTTTTGCAAGAAAGAGTTAACTTTTTATTTTCACCTTCATTATTTATGCTTTTTAATTGATCATGTTACCGGTACATCATTTATTTACTTTTATTTATAATTGTACTACGTATAATTTAATCTCCGATCGTTGCATGAACACATGACGGATAAACAAGGTACAAAAAAATTTGTATACCCTATAGGTACATACATATTAATTCAAAAAATAATTAAAAAAAACGATATGAAAAAAAATAAAAGTAATTTAAAAAAATAATATAAAAAAAAACGAAATACAATAAAAAAAATAATTTAAATAAAAAATAATTAAAAAAAACAATACGAAAAAAATAGAAGTAATTTAATTAAAAAAGATCGAAAAAATAAAATAAAATAAAAAAAAAGCATTAAAAAAATATATAAAAAAACTGATAAAACAAATATAAAAAAAAATTAGTTAAAAAAAATAGTTTAAAAATATAAAAAAAAATGTATAGTACAGTAAATACGTTATCTATTATAATACATTATAAAAAAAAATAAAGTAAAAAAAATGATAAAAATTACAGTATAAAAAAAAATAAAACGATAAATTAAAAAAATTTGTAAATCTGCGTAATATATAAATTATAGACCAAAATTAAACCTGATAAATAAATAATACATGTAGTGTACAAAACTTTTTTAAATAAAAAAATAACATGCCTTTTTTACTTTATTTATTTGTTTATTTATTTATCAGTTTTTAATGGTTTTATTTTCCTGATGTAATTCTCCCAAAAAAGGATAAATTTGCCAAAATATTAAATATAACTATGCGAAATTTTAAATGTTTTGCCAAAATTCAATATTCATTATTTAAATTAATACTAAATCGCCAAATTTTAAATTTGGACCTTGGTTTAAATTTTAACTAATTTGCTAAAAAAAATATGACATATATGAAAGATGTCCAGGGTCCTCATTATATATATATACAGGTACTAATTAATTGATTTGAAATCTGCGTAATATATAAATTATAGACCAAAATTAAACCTAATTTAAGATTAGGGCCATGCCATTTATTACGTAATTAATTTTTATTAGTAGCCTATCCTATCCATATATGGTGTGATCCATATAATATAGTATAATAAAATTATCGGCCAATCAGGTAATAGCACGTGATAATAATATAATTATTGATCAATCATATATAGCATATACACAAAATAAAATATAGTGCAGACTGCTTGTTGTTTGTATAGTAAGGGCGCCTACTTTTATCACCTGATTTCAGTTTATTAGTAGCCCTTACCCCCCCCCTAAATATGAAAATTATCATGTGTTATATATAATTTCCAAAATTTTTGACCCCCCTTCTAGAAAATCAGGTGATAAAAGTAGGCTCCCTAAACATATAATTTTTAAACATTCACGGCGACAAAGGAAAATAATTACTGGCTAATGTCAAAGTAAAAAGAAATTATTGAGCGGGTGGGAAAGGTTTAAATCTTGGCATAAACAATAAATTACTTGAATATAGGAATTGATTGTATTTATACTTTTGAACATGATATTAATTCTCTAAATAATTCGTCAGTCCTGTCTATAATAATAAGAATAATATTTTAACTACAAGACCGTCACTCAAAACTCCACCTTATAGTATATACGATTATATAAATACTCAATATAACAGAATTATATACATAAAACCAACGTTTAAATTAATTTTTCATATGTACACTCGTACCTATACATGGGTGTCTAAATTACTTCTCTTAATAAAAAATTATTTCGACATTTAGTCTGTTAAAATCAATTTTTTTTAGTGGCGAAATTAATTAATTTTAGATACTTTATGTTTGGCGAAAATTACTTTTTTTTAAAAATAATTTAGACAACCATGTATACTAGTTGTATACCCGTATCCTAACCCTAACAAACTATCCCATTCCTACTTACAACATATGTATCTATAATTTTAAACTTACACATGAATAACTTGTAAAAAAACTGGGAATCGCAATTACTCTGAGTCAAATGTTAGTTGGGTTTGTATAACAGAATAGACTAAACTTTATTAAATCACCAACCAAACCCATAAAATTAATAATACTATAAGAATGACTATGTCTAATATGAATTAGCCAAAGCAGGTCCCAAAACGTTGGCTATCAACCAGAATGTAATCAATTAATATATCTTATTGATAGCACCATATGACTAGTCAGGTAACTGATACTTTGGGAGCTGTCCTGGTTAATTCTATTTTGTTCAATGCCAACAGAAAAAAAAATAAATATAAATTTTTTCAAACAAGAAATAAATACGCCTTTAGACAGAAGTGCTAATAATATGGATCGATTAGTCCCAATAAAGTTATAAATAGTTTGAAAAAAAAACTCGATATTCCAGAATAAAATGTGAACATAATCACATATACATGGCTCTTATTAAAATTCTGAGAACCTAATTCCTATCTTGGTCGGATCATTCGGGTTTGATAAATTGAATCTAAAAGATTTGGGGCAAAGCAGTGGGGTATATTATTTAAATAATACACGAGATACCCAAAATTATACATGAATAAAGTGCCAAGCTAAAATACAATTACCTTGATCACCGCATTGATGTTTGATAAAATAAAGAAAATAAAATATATATAATAAAATAAATAATTATTTACTATCGCTCTGCCATTTTTGAATATTCAAATATGCAAAGCTTTTTAACAAAACCTAAATTCGATAAACAATTATTTTACAAATCACCCTCTGACTTGTATAGAAGTTTTGTAATGCATATGCTTACTATATGCAAGCAACACTTTGTACTCTTACTCCAAACAAAAAAAAGTTATTAAGCGATGCGCGAGCAGCTTGGAAAGAAATTCGGAAACAAAATAAAACTGTCATTCATGAAAAAATACGTGCATACTTGGCCACTGAACCTCATATAACCCGTTCATATCAAAGAATAATGAGACCGTAGTCGGTTAATTCCAATCATGTTTCAATTTCAATGCCGAGTTCTCTCCAACCATCTATTAATACACATGTTACTGCGAAGAACGCAACAGCACAAAATGATGCTATTGCAAAAATCCAAGAAGCAACGCAACAAATAGTGGAATATGAAAAGTCTTGCCAACTTATATCAGACCAAGATTTTAAAAATTCAATTTTGTTAAAAATCGAAGAAAAAAATAATAATAAATGAAAATGAAAAAAAATTGGGAAAGCTTAAAAACCGTGCTGAAGCACAGACAAGGTTTAGGGCGAAAAAAAAGAAACAAATTAATGAAGATGGAATAGTTAAGCAATATGACAAACTCGAAAGACCACCTGCAGCGATTCTTTATCCAGATCTTTGGGACAAAATCCACGACTGTGTTGAATTTGGCGCAGCGCATACAAAAAGAAGAAAAACTATTATTAAGGTTTGTACTATTAAACATTTACGTGAAGCATTGGAGGAAAGATATAATATATATCTTTCTCGTCAATGTTTATCTACGTATTTGGAACCTCGGCACAAACATACTTTCGCTACATGTCGTTACCATCATCCAGCAAAGGTTGGCCTTGCATCTGTAAGTAGAACAGATATGAAACAACACGTTGATGAGCATTATTGCTTGGCGTCCGTAAAAGCAGCCTGAATATTTGCAGAAGTTTTTGCAAATGAAGCTACTATTATCTCTCAAAACGACAAAGCCAAGATTGGCTTGGGTATCCCTGCAGTAGGCCGTACCTTTAAAAGTATTCAATTAATAAATGAACCTGTTACAGTTGAAGACCGCGATTTTGTAAAAGGAAATAAAATGAAACTTTTACCTTCAGTGTATCTTCTTATTGATTCAACAAACTCAGATATCAATCTTCGTACAGGTCAACTTGCTATATTTGTTAGGCCAGAATACTTCGTAGGTACATCATCATCAACCCCATAGCGGATTTATTAAACCTTTTTTCAGATTAACAATTTGCTTCTACTCTACTAAAACAAGACAAAGTTAAACCAATTTTGGTCCTCCTTGTTGATGGAGGACCAGATGAGAATCCTCAACATTTTAAAAATATAACCGAATATTGTAACCTATTTCATATTCTTGACCTTGATTACTTAACTGTTCGTACATATGCCCCGGGCCAGAGTGCTTACAATCCCGTAGAATGTGCTATGTCTTCTCTTTCTGAAAAGCTTGCCGGTATTATGCTACCTGTAGATGAGTATGGTTCGCATTTAGATACTCAAGGTAATGTTACAAATGAAGAATTAGCTCAACATAACTTTGAATTTTCAGGAAAGTCGTTGTGCGATATTTGGAGTAAGGATGTACATGGAAAACCTGTAAAAACACAATATATTGATCAAAGAAGTCAACTGTTCTTGGATGTTGAGCCTTTGACATGGGAATGGATTGAGAACCATGCCCAGTTATGTCATTACTCAATAGATATAAAGAAATGTAAGAATCGCCAGTGCTGTAATGAATATAGAGCTCCTGACGCTACCATTTTATTAGATCAAAATAATGGATTCCTCCCTTCTGTTACCAAAGGCAGAAACGGGCATTTTATTGATCCGATACATGCCCTTCAATATTTTGATAAGTTAAAAATTCCACTTTATGATCGTTGTTGTCCGTCAATTTCATTTGAAATACACCAACGCCTGAGTTGTAACAAGTGCGGTAAAAATTATCCCACTTTAAAGTTCATAGGAGAACATAAACACTATCAACATCCGGTAAAACGTGCCGACCTCCAACGAAAGCTTCAGCATGCAACAAATCAAATCTCCGAGTTGCTAAAGACCTGGAAGTATTAATTGAGTATAGAAAAGATTTAATAGAACAAATAAATACATGCTCACGTGAAGTACAATCTGACGTTGAGTAGTTACTAGTAGTCTTTGCCATATCGTAAAAGAATTAGTATATTATAAATTAGAAAAAAAAAATTTAAATGATTACTTGTATATTTATACAGTATTGGATGAATTTTTTCAAGTTGATGGACCAATTTTAACAGTCAGTTCTGCAGTTACACATTAATTATCCCCTTTAAATTTATTAATTAGCGTTAGTGATAAATTTTCAAAGATCTTTAAATAAAAATTAACTTACTAATGCGCTTTTGAGAACTCAAATTTGGAAACGTGCTGCTGTTATTTTATAATTAAAAGGATTGTGAGTAAAAAGTACGTTAAATAAAATTTGGCAGTGGTCTCATCAGGACCCTGGACATCTCTCATATAGATCATAACTGATCTGTATGAATTTAGACATTTTTGCTACCCCTAAAATCAAGTAAATTTGCTAAAAGTTGGATTATTACATATAAATTTTATAGTAATTTGCCAAAAACCTAATTATAACATCTAGTATCAGGTAAAAAAATATAAAGCAAATTTTTTAAAACCGTAATAGCTGTTAAAACCCACTTTTGAATATATGAAATATGTAAATTTGCTTTTGAAGATACCTTCACTCAAGTTTTAGAAAAAATCAAACCTTTTATCAAAAACAAGTTACGCTAAAATTTTCTAAAACTTTGAGCGAAGGTATCTTAGCAACCACCTGATTAAATTTAATGACAATTTTTTTATTTGAATTTTATGGATCCATAGAATTTAAATAAAAAAATTTTCATCGAATTTGATCAGGTGGTTGCAGAGATATCTTTGATCAAAGTTTTAGAGAATTTCAAAACGTATATCACATGACAGATACGTTTAAATTTTTGACAAAACTTTGATCAAGGATATCTCTGCAACCACTTGATCAAATTTGATGAAAATTTTTTTATTTAATTTTTATGGATCCGTAGAATAAGTAAAAAAATTTTCATCAAATTTTATCAGGTGGTTGCAGAGATATCCTTGATCAAAGTTTTTTAAAAAATTTAAACGTATCTGTCATGTGATACGCGTTTTGAAATTCTCTAAAACTTTGATCAAAGATATCTCTGCAACCATCTGATCAAATTTGATGAAAATTTTTTAGTTAATTATTATGGATCCGTAGAATAAGTAAAAAAATTTTCATCAAATTTGATCAGGTGGTTGCAGAGATATCCTTGATCAAAGTTTTGTCAAAAATTTAAACGTATCTGTCATGTGATATACGTTTTGAAATTCTCTAAAACTTTGATCAAAGATATCTCTGCAACTACCTGATCAAATTTGATGAAAATTTTTTATTTAATTATTATGGACCCATAGAATAAGCAAAAAAATTTTCATCAAATTTTATCAGGTGGTTGCAGAGATATCCTTGATCAAAGTTTTGTCAAAAATTTAAACGTATCTGTCATGTGATATACGTTTTGAAATTCTCTAAAACTTTGATCAAAGATATCTCTGCAACCACCTGATCAAATTTGATGAAAATTTTTTTATTTGAATTGTATGGATCCATACAATTCAAATAAAAAAATTTCATCAAATTTGATCAGGTGGTTGCAGAGATATCTTTGATCAAAGTTTTAGAGAATTTCAAAACATATATCACATGACAGATACGTTTAAATTTTTGACAAAACTTTGATTAATGATATCTCTGCAACCACTTGATCAAATTTGATGAAAATTTTTTTATTTAAATTTATGGATCCGTAGAATAAGAAAAAAAATTTTCATTAAATTTGATCAGGTGGTTGCAGAGATATCCTTGATCAAAGTTTTGCCAAAAATTTAAACATATCTATCATGTGATACGCGTTTTGAAATTCTCTAAAACTTTGATCAAAGATATCTTTGCAACCACTTGATCAAATTTGATGAAAATTTTTTTATTTGAATTCTATGGATCCATAAAATTCAAATAAAAAAATTTTCATCAAATTTGGTCAAGAACTTGTAGAGATATATTTGATGAAATATTCTTCTATTTCAATAAAATATATTATAAAGAAACTGCGCCAAATGAAAAAAAGCTATTATAGAATAAATATTTAACCAAATAAATTGAAATTTTAGAAAGAAAATTTTAGCCTATTCTCTATTGATTATATTAGTGCGCAGTAATTTGTTTCATTTGAACTTGTAAAAATCTAGCCTGTGATGATAATTTTTCTGTTTTCATCAAAATTAAAAATTTTAGAAAATTCCGAATCTGGAAGCAAATTGAAAAATTATCATAACTTTGTCGATATTAATTTGTTTTTGATAAAATTTTAATTGAAGACTCTCGAATACCTATTCTATCAACTTACTAAGTCACGTTTTAAAGGTTTTATTTTGAGAAAGTGCTTCTGGAAGCATTTGAAGTTTAGAGAAAAACTTGCAAAAACGTATGTATCCAAATTTACAAAAATGTTAATATCTTCACGAGTTTTTAATATTTTTTCATAAAATTTGAAATTCTATTAGTCAATGTTATGCGCTACAAGTCTTGTTATAAATTTTTTTTTAGTTAGCATAGTAAAATTTTTTGTAAATCATTGCCGAACAGTAGGTTATTTTGAAAAAGCAAAAAAACATATTACAAAAAATCTGCATTGAAATTGTTTACAGGAACTTTCATCAAAGATATCTCCATGAGTTCTGCCAAATTTGATGAAAATTTTTTATTTTAATTTTACAAATCTATAGAATTCAAATAAAAAATTTTTAAAAATATTATGATTTCAAAATTTTACAAATTGATTCTAACTTTGTGCTCTAAAAAACTTATTCAGCATATTAAAATACATTATTCTGGTATATTTAATTTTATATTTCTTGAAAATTCCAGAGAAGATACTAACTACATAATAATCACTACAATTATTATATGAATTACTAACTAATTTGCTTAATGATAACCCCGTGCTATTGCATTACATAATTATTTGTTTATCAATATACAATCACGATCAATGATCATAATACATATGCAAGTTGCTATTGATACTAAAGCCTGATTACATGCTATAACTATTTTTACTTATTTTCAATTATAATTGATTATAATTTTGCTCCGTATAGCCATTAATAACTTGTTATATCTGGATCGATCATCATAGCACAACTTAACTTGTTATAATAATTCTTGCAAAATGTGGGTAAATTGCTAAAAATAAAATATAACATATGTAAAATCTTAGTAATTCGCCAAAATATTCAATTATGACACTTTTTAAAATTAACTTCAATTTGCTAAAATTTAAATTTGGACCTTAAATCAAATTTGAATCAATTTGCTAAAAAAAAAAATATAACATATATCAGAGATGTCCGGGGTCTTGTCTCATCTATACGCTAGTTCACTAGGTGTGTTTTAAAAAAAATATATTATAATTAAATCTAAATCTAACTATATACTGGCAGGTATAAAGATAATTGATATTATTAATANGTGTTTTAAAAAAAATATATTATAATTAAATCTAAATCTAACTATATACTGGCAGGTATAAAGATAATTGATATTATTAATAAATATCATGGCTGAAGCTGGAAATGGCTAAAGCTGAAAATTTTAAATATTTTAATATGAGATTTGCAAAAAATTTTGGAATGCATTTTGTACAATTTTTTTTTATAGTTAGATTAGAATTTAGGGTTAGGGTTTATAATAAAAGAGTATAGTTGGATTTTAGCAGGGCTTATAGTTTTAAATCGAGACCTCTAATTTTTAGCTTCAGCTATTTCTAGCTTCAGCCGCGACAATAAATATAATCAACCTATTTAATTTTGTAGTACGATAAAAAATTAGTAAAGATTTTAGACGTGCAAAACTACATAGTACATCTAGTGGTCTAAGCCACCCTATATAGTATGTATATATATATAAATATTGCATTCTTATTGGTCAATTAGCTATATTGTATAATGTAATCGCAGACCTATCCCATGTATGTATAGTAAAAATTACATAATAAATGGCACGCCCCTTAGAGTTAGAGTCAGCTTTGGGATTAAAAGGGGTTATAGTTTATAATAAAATTTTGCAAAAAAATTTTTTTTGTTAAAGCTCAAAAAGTGGTTTATAAGCAAAATTTTAAGTTATCATATATATTTGTATTTATATACTAGTGTACAAATAGTAATTGCCTATTTAATTTTATAATTTTTAATTAAATTTTTAAAAAATATAAAATTAAATATGCTAGTATAATATATTTTTGTATGCTAAACAAGTTTTTTTAAAATACAAAGTTAGAATCAATTAGTAAAATTTTGAAGATTATAATATTTTTTATAATTTTATGAATAAAAAAGGTTTAAGTTATTCGTGCACTTACACATTCGTTCACCCCCTAAATTAGCCAATAAAAATTGTTCACATGATTAACATGATAGATATTTAATCTCTGTCCTGTTAACTATAGATGCTGGTGAAATTAAACCATTTTCACTAGAAATTACACCAAAATTTTATTTCGGTGAATTGGTGAAATTGGTGAAATTGGTAAATTGGTGAATTGGTGAAATGGTAAATTAAATTGGTGAAACAGTGAATTGGTGAAATAATGAATTGGTGAATTGGTGAAACAGTGAATTAGAGAATAGTGAATTGGTGAATTTGCTCAGTCCTATAAACGGGTAATAGTTCTGCCCTCAAAGTGTGCCTATAAAAACATAAAATGTAAAAACTTGAACAAAAACCTAACCGAATTCCAGGCTGAAATAATTACAGACTCTGGAAATTCACCATTTCACCATTCCGCTGTTTCACCATTCCACCAATTCACCAATTCACCAATTCACCAATTCACCATTTCACCATTTCACCAATTCACCAATTACACCAATTACACCAATTCACCAGTTACACCAGTTTCACCATTACCAATTGGTGATTGGTGAAATGGTAAAATCATTTCACCACTCTGATTTAATTTTACTAGCATCTATACTGTTAACCAATCGACCTGCTGATCTATCAATCACCTAATGAAATGATGAAACCATAAGTTTCATCAAGTTTCGTCATTAATGAAACTTGATGAAACTTGTAGTTTTTGTCAGGTTTTGTCATTTCGTCAAGCATCATATTAGCAAAAAAAAATATGTGTAAACCTCCGCAAGTTTTTATGCGAGCGTAAACTTGCGAAATCTTACAATTAGTTCGGAGTATTACGTAGGGGTAATAATTACGTAAGTTTACGCTATAGTACATTTTGAATTATATATACGTAATCTTACGTAAGTTATTGCCATAATATTTCAAAAATCTTATAATACAATGCGAAATTTTACAAAATAGATCAAATAAAAAAAAGCCCCTTTGGGGGTTGCAGGATCGCAAGAGTAATATTTTCGCATATTTTGTGATGTTTGCGCATTGTTTCGCAATATTTGGCAAATTTTCGCAAATTTTCAAAATTTTTTAAAAAATAAATAAACAATATACATATTCACATAATCATACTTTTTTACAGGTTTTCGCTTTATTTCGCAAGGTTTCGCAATTTATTATAAAATTTTACATTTTTTATTTATTATTATTTTTTTATTTATTATTATTATATATTATATATATTATATTATATATATATTATATTTTAATTATTATACATTTTTTATAGTATTATTTTTACATTTTTATATATTATTTTAACTACTTTCGCACTTCTTCGCATCTAATTCTATTACTATATACAAAAAACTAGCCCTACATACTTATTTTTGCTCACCCCATTAACTTCGCTTCTTTGTTTTCTATTATTTTTGAAAGTGTTAAAGGTCGTAGTTGGTATGCGCAAGGTTTTGAAATGTTGTTGTTTTTCTCGCAAAGTGCCGAAATAAAATAAATTAATAAAAAAAATTTAAAAATAAACCAAAAAAACAAAAACAAAAAACACGAAACAAAAAAAAAATAAAGTGAAACCTTGCAAGAACTTGCAAAAACTAGCAAAAACTTGCGCACATTTCTCTAAAGAAGCGTTCATGAAATTTAGAAATTGCTAGGGTGTGTTTTTGAAAGTGTCGGAAGTTGTAGTTGGCATGCGCAAGATTTCGAAAAGTTGTTGTTTTTCTCGCAAAGTGCCGAAATAAAATAAATTAATAAAAAAAATTTAAAAATAAACCAAAAAAAACAAAAACAAAAAACACAAAACAAAAAAAAATAAAGCGAAACCTTGCAAAAACTTTCGAAAACTTGCGAAAACTTGTGAAAGCTTGCGACCATTTCTCTAAAGAAGCATTCTTGAAGATTTAGAAATTGCTAGTATGTGTTCTTGAAAGTGTCGAAAGTCGTAGTTGGCATGCGCAATGTTTCGAACGTTGTTTGTTTTTCTCACAAAGTGCTGAAATAAAATAAATTAATAAAAAAATTTTAAATAAACCAAAAAAACAAAAACAAAAAACATGAAGCGAAAAAATAAATGAAGCGAAACCTTGCAAGAACTTGCAAAAACTTGCAAAAACTTGCGAAAGCTTGCGAAAACTTGCGCCATTTCTCTAAAGAAGCATTCTTGAAAATTTAGAAATTGCTGGGGGTATGTTCTTGAATGTGTCGAAAGGCGTAGTTGGCATGTGCAAGGTTTCAAAAAGTGGTTGTTTTTTTTGTAAAGTGCCGAAATAAAAATAAAATAAAAAAATAAAAAAAATAAATAAAAAAAAATAAAAAAAACAAAAAAAAACGAACGAAAACAAAAAATGAAAAACAAAAGTGAAAAAAACAAAATAGAAAATCTAATTATAAACAAAAAATCTAATCTGATCTTGTAGTACAGAATTTGAACTTCATCGAACTATTTCGAACTATTTCGAAAAATTAGTCCAATGTGCGATCCAGGTTACAGATCTATTGATCCAGCTTGTTTTCTGGTCCTAAAATATTTTGAAATGGTTCGAATATTTATATAAGAAATTTAGCGTAAATTTATGATTTCTTATGGTTCATAAAAAAATTGTAAAAAATTTAGATAAACTTTCACAAGTTTTTACAATATATAAGAAAATCGTAAACTTACATAAAAGGTTTAGTGTAAAACTATGCAAGTTTTACAGTACATAAGAAAATCGTAAATTTACATAAAATTTTTACGTATATTTACAATTTTCTTACACATTGTAAGACTTATGTAGTATTACGCTAAATTTTATGTAAGTTTACGATTTTCTTACATACCGTAAAAACTTGCACAAGTTTACGCATATATATTTTTGCTGATGCACTAATTGCAATTTTCTAAGTATTTTGGGTTATTCTTTATATTCCATGTTCAATATACTGTATAATGATTTTTACCAGAAACGAATGCAATGAGTGTATGGTTTATATAATGAGTTAAGCGATATTGGTCCGCAAAATCTTAGATCTGATTGGTCCGCGTGACTTATTCATCAAATTTTGTTTGTTTTTCACTCACCTTTGCCGTTGAAATGTGTGTACACGTGAACAAAATATGTGTGGTGAGCCAAATAAAAGGCTGAAACCATAGTAATTTTCAGATGCTATAATAAATAATAGTAAAAACTTGATTTTTATGCATAAATATCGGTGGCCCGATGCAAATTTTTGTTGGATATTAGGAATTTTTCATTTTTTTTCGTAGGATTTTTTATTGGGTTGATGAAATGATAATTACTTATCATCAAAAATTACTCTTAGCTCGTAATAAACAATATATGATAGAACGACTAAAAACGTGTTATTATTAAAATTTTTAAATTTCAATCAAGCTTTATTAAAATTTTGCAATATATAGATAATCCCTTTTGTATTTAATTAATCTTTCTAAGTTGTATTTTAAATGCATTTATCTCATTGTTGAAATCCGATAGTAGTCAAATAAGGATTCATAACGAAAATTTCTTGAAAATAAGAGATAGAAATTAGTCATTAATTTTATATTAAATTTAAGGTAGTTCGTCCAAAACTTAACGCAATTCATGGACCATCTTTTTGGAATCTCGATGATAAATCTACTTATTTAAGCGTAGATTCGAGCGGACTTGGAGTAAATTATATAGGTGGGACTTAGACGTAGTGATAGGCAGATAAATTCCATATGCATGAAATTTTTGCCTGTTTTATGCTAATACGAACAGTCTAGATAGCTCAAATTATAAAAAATTTTGTTCATAAGTATGTGCATTTGCCCTTCACTAGTGAGACTATTTATATAGAATTACATGGTAAAAATTTAATTTTTCCAAATTAATCCAATACTTCTTTAAATAATTAGGTTCGATATTTGTATTTGTCGGTGCAATACGGTCAAATCATCCAATTCCGCCGCAATGCAAGTTGTTTTATTTTGAAGTTGACATTATAGGCGATGGAAAAAATAAGTATGCTGAAATATATTTTTCAATAATTAAAATAAAATTGTTTAACTGTTACTTAAAATTTTTATATCGGGGTGGCAATCCCATCTCCCATACATAATTAAAAAATAGAATCAAGAAAGAAATAAGGGTCTTAGGAAGTAAAGGGAATAATAAGAACAAAATAAGAGAAACCCAGTATAAGGGGTTAAATGCAACAAGTAGTAATTAGCTAAACCCACCCCATATTATTGTAATATTTAAGTAATAAATAAATTACGCCTCCCGGCGTCCCACATTGAAGGACCCCACCAGGAGTCTAGACACTTTTGCAGTAACGTGACCATCACGTGGTGTGGCGTCTTCAGATTAACTTTTTGGCTTTATTGTTAAGGTTAGGGTTAGGGTTCGTGTATATAGCCTTAGAAGGTCCCTATATATGTGTAAAATCGCGTTCCGGACATTTTTATACGGTTTTTAAGGCCGATTTAAACACTAGTTTTCGAGTATTTTCGCTCTTTTCTCTTTTTTTCTTCTTGTACACGTGTTTTGTTTTGATGTCGGACTGATCCGGGATGATCAAAATTTACGTTCTCCGATTGGTTAATTCTCATGCGCCACGTCACGTTACTGCAAAAGTGTCTAGACCCCTGGTGCGGTTCCATAGAAGGGGTCTTAAAAAAAAAAAAAAAAAAAAAAAATTTTACATCTTTTATTTAATAGATGGGTTTTGCGAAAAGTCGTTTGATCTAAATACAGTGCTTGGTAAATAAAGCTTTATTTGTTTTTTTTTTTTGCGTATTGAACATATATTTAATCATGGTTTTTCATAGGATATTATGATGGGAATAATGGCAAATTTTGTTGCTCGACATGTGACAGTCCATATGGGCCGTTGTTTTCTACCGGCGATACCATTGGATGTTGTTTAAACTTTAAAAATAACACTGTATCCTATGCTAAAAATAGTATAAACCTAGGTAATTATTGAAATGCTTTATATTTTACCGTTTTATATTATGCAACGGTAGTTTAATAAGGTATTGCATTCGAAATTTAAAAGGAACTTTGTATCCTTGTATTGGATTGGGGGAAGATGGAGCTAATAGAAGTAAATTTCGGTAGTAGAAAATTTAAATATGCAGGTAATGTAAAATAGTTATAAGTGTATTTTTATATTGATTTATAATTTAATACGTAAATTTCTTGTTAATAGCGACTACTAGTAATGATATGGTTGATGAATTATTAAAAAATAAGTTCATCGATGCATTTAATATGTGCATTAATACGATAAATACGTATACACTTGAAGACTTAGAAAATTCGCTGAAAATCAAACAAGATACTGCACTTAAATTTCGAGGAAAATTTAATTTTATCATGGGAAGTTATGAAGATGCAAAACAAAATTGCTTGATATTGAACCAAACAGCAAATTTGCACTAAGATATCGAGCAGAAGCCTATTATCTAACGAAAAGATATAAGGAAGCAACTATTGATCTGACAAAATTGCTTGATATTGAACCAAACAACAAATTTGCACTAAGATATCTGCTAAATTGCTTGGTATTGAACCCAGTGATGATATAGATGAATCATTAAAAAAAACTTGATAGATGCATTTAATATGTGCAATAATGTGACGAATACGTATACGCTTGAAGATTTAGAAAATTTACTGGAAACCAAACAAGATACTGCACTTAAATCTCGAGTAAAATTTAATTTTATCATGGAAAGATATAAAAATTGCAATTATTGGCGATCAATTTTTTGCATAGGTGCAGATATTGTGCGTCGTGATGGAATACTAGGAAACAGGCTCTGTTAAGAGTCCGAAGCATAAATATTTATCATATATTTGTTTATTTTAAAAGATATAAAGGTTCTATGTTATTGCGCAATTTAGGTTGATTTGAATTGATATAAGTCATTCTTAAATTTTCACCGAATTAAGAATAACTTAGGTCAATAATACAATTTATTCTTGAACTTTATTATACTACAAAATTTAATAAAAAATTATTGTTAAATTTTATTATACTCCTAATTATATTAAATCATAAAAAAATAAGCTTTCGAATGTTTAATTTTAAACTAATCTTTTTCATTTTTTCATTATTGATTCTTAATGATACAACTTTCTGGCTTGTGAAATCTTTGACCGAATATTAGAAACGTTTATTTGTCAAATGAAAAGCAAACGTCCTTTAATGGATCGAAATAAATATATACCCATCTCAATCATAAACGATTTATGTTCGATCTATTTATAATACAGTATATATGTATATATTAAAATATATAAATATAAATCAAAAATAGATAAAATCTTTCCTAAAATTCTCACCGTAAAGCGTTGCATTCAGTATCCAGAATGACCAGAACACATTCGATATTGTCACTCAAAACCCTGGTTGCACAATTAGTTGCATCCATTAAAATCTACTATATTTCTTGCCAAAAGCACCGCATTCAGTAACCAAATTACATTTTGATATTGCCGCTCAAAACCTGACTTATACCCGTTATCGCTAAGGTTTGCACGATTAATTTTGCTTCATTAAAAACGGACCTCCAGGCATGAACCAAAAAGATACTGATTGCAGCGCTCTGTGGTAATACTGGCCTGATAATCTGCAACATTCAAAATTTGTTATAAAAAGATTCATATTGACTTAATAAACTTACATTTTATTGAAAATTCCAAATGAAAGTAAGTTGAAAGAACGTCAAAATCTCAACTTCTAAGAAATCTCGTTTGTGAATTACAGAATTATCATTAGTAATACATAAATAAAGATTTTGAATCGTATTGAATTTCGATAGCTATTGTGTCCTATGAATAAAAAAATATAGAAGATTTTGAATTCCAACAGCTATTGTGTCCTATGAATAAAAAAATTATGAATCAAAGCCAACAATTAATTAATAATAGAGTTTTTTACCAAAATAATCATTAACGTTATGAGAGAAATAATAATAAGTAGTCCACCGAATTGATTAAATATCCTATGTATTTTAAAAGCTCATGGAATGTAAATCTTTTATTCGAAGCAGAAAACAGTACTCAACAAAGATTATGGCAATCGGATAACCATCATTTTTCTGCACAGAAATTTCCATTTTTCCAAATTATCAAACGCACGACCTATTATAAACCGAAGTAATAAATTAGCATAATTTAATTAACAAATAAACAAAGATGTCATACTGAAAGGTATAACTCAATCATATTAGTGCTGCCAAATAATTGAAAACCCGATAACAGGTTTTCCCTTGGGCGCACTCATATCATTATACATAGTCATTCTTTCATTCTTGAATTGCTACGTCAGGCTCATATGACAATAATGTGCTTATGTTTTTTTGTAAATCAATTATGTGATGTTTATGGTTTATACAACTAGATTAATTGATTGATTGAATGCTGCGGCAGTGACATTGATTATTACAGCATTAGTGAATTTTGGAGCGTGATTTGATTGAATGCTGCGGCAGTGACATTGATTATTACAGCATTAGTGAATTTTGGAGCGTGATTTGAAAACTATAAACGTAATAAATATTGTTGTAAATAGGTTGAAATCAGCATTTTATTATATTTTTTATTATAATAAAAGTGGATTTTACCATAATGCATTGATCATAGCAGATTTCACTATTTCACAACTCCTGTCATATTATAATTATCGAAATTACAATAAATTTTTGGTAATAAAAATGTAGTTTTTGATAATATAATTTTCTGCTAGTATATCACTTCGATATAATCTTATACTGGCCAAAACTTTTATCGAAAACTACATTTTTATTACTAAAATATTTATCAATAATCTACTAATTTTCAAATCAGCTGTAAGTATCTGAATTCAATACAAAATATAACTATCTATATTGGAGTTATTCGATATTACTAAATTAAATTTTTTGTATAAATGCAAAATAACTCCCAAAAGTGATTTCAAATTTTGATCAAATTAAGCTTAATTTTGGCCATTATTCAAGCAATGTTCTTAGACATTATTTTGTGTTTATTCAGTTTATCATCTGTTCTTGGTTTAGCGCAACTGTGTCGTGCAGCTATGATACTTATTAATACATATACACAAAATTTTTGACAACAATTCAAGTGTAACAAATAATTAGGATTTTGTACAAGTATTACAATTGATTTAAGTAAGTTGTGAAACGTAAGAATTAAGTTTAATTGGTGATCCGCGAGTCAACCAGAGAGTGGTCATAGTGAAACGTGACGCGGATTACTTATAGAAATTAGGGTTTTGCGAATGTGGAGTGCACACATCTAAAACTTTTTTTTTATACTAAGTTAATCACTCTTCTGACTTAAGAGACTTTTGTAGAGCTCATCAAGACGCATCTAATGGTGGGTAGAGCGTCAAAATCTGCCTGGTGGGTGCTAAGATATCTTTAAAAAACGTTTCTTTTACTATGTAATTTTTTTGCAAACAATAGTATTGTTTGTAAAGAAATTTACATAGTAAAAGAAACGGTTTTTAAAGATATCTTAGCATCCACCAGGCCGATTTTGACACTCTACCCACCATTAGATGCGTCTTGATGAGCTCTACAAAAGTCTCTTAAGTCAGAAGAGTGATTAACTTAGTATAAAAAAAAGTTTTAGATGTGTGCACTCCACATTCACAAAACCCTAATTTCTATAAGTAATCCGCGTCACGTTTCACTATGACCACTCTCTGGTTGACTCGCGGATCACCAATTAAATGATCAGCACAACTTTATTATAAAAAAATACTATTTTTTTTAATTGTAATAATGATTAGCTAACCCAATTTCTATAATTAAAAAATTAGACTTTGATCTATAAATTTAGATACTTAAGAACAAGTACAAAATTTTGGTATGTTTTAACCTGCTTTTTTTTTTTTGGTAAACAAAATTTTAAACTTATGTGAAATAATACAATATATAGTATTTATATTAAAAAATTTTTGTCTACTTTAAAACTATACCAAAAATCATAATTAAACAAAATCTCCAATATTTTACAATAAAATTTTATGCTCTGTTTGAGAGTAGTATTCTGATCTATCACAAAAATCCCATCTTGGGTCACCTGTGAGTGATTTATCCATATCACCCAAATAGTAAAAAAAATTCTGCAACAGATTATCTGTAGATAGATTGCCTAATTCATTAATTTGATTTTTTATTTATGCAGCATTTGAGTATAATTTTTGTAATCTTTATGCTTAGATAAATTAATGCAAATAATTTAAATAGAATAAATTTAAGTAAATGTTCATGAAATTTGATATCTTATTTTAATAATTATATTATAATACCTATACTAAATTTATAAATATAAATAATAAATATTATAAGCCTGGGTAGCTTAATGCTTATTATTTACAATCTAAAGCAAATCATAAATAGTAAATAAAGCTAGAATAATCTAATTTAAATATTTATATTTATAAACATTCTTTATACTCATATACTAAAAGAAATTTAGATTTAAATAATAGTACTATATTTCGTTTCTGGTTTTAGCGCAACTACATTGCGCAGCTATCTTATTTTATTAAAATTTTTAATTTATTTACATATTCTTTATATTATCATTACAACATAATTACATATAAAGGCCGTAAAAAAAAAACCCCCCTTCCGGGAAAAAGCCCACAAGAAAATCTCCAAAAAAACGCCAAAAGTCCAGTAAAAGACATGAAAGTCGCGAAATACTGGAAAAAATCCACAAAAAAATACTTCAAAAAAGCCCCAAAAGATTAACGCTAAAAGACCAAAGGAAGTTCACAAGAAATTCGCAAAATACTAGAAAAAAGTCTACAAGAAAATTTTTCAAAAAAAACGATTAAAGTCCAGAGAGAGAAATTTGCTGAAATATCGAAAAAAAGTTCACAAAAAATTCTCTAAAAAAAAAAGACCAGAGGAAGTCCACAGAAAGTTTGCTGAATACCGGGGAAAGTTCACAAGAAAATTCTCTAAAAAAAAATGCCAAAAAACCAGAGAAAGTTCACAAGAAGTTCGCCAAAATACCAAAGAAATGTTTACAAAAAAATTTCCTAAAAAAAAAACGCCAAAAGCTACAAGAAATTCGCAAAATACTAAAGGAAAACTCACAAAAAAATTCTTCAAAAAAGTTCTGAAAAACTAACACTAAAAAACCAGATAAAGTCTACAAGAAATTCACCAAAAGACCAGAAGAACGTCTACAAGAAATTCGCTGAAATACCAGGAAAACGTTTACAAGAAAATTCTTCAAAAAAAATGTGAGAAGTCTACAAAAAAATACTCAAAAAAACAAGCGCCAAAAGATACAAGAAATTCATCAAAAAGCGCAGTAAAATTCTTCAAAAAAAAATAAAAAAAACCGAAAGCAAGTTCACAAAAAAATTGTCCAAAAACAAATACTGAAAAACTGGAGAGAAGTTCATTCCAAAAAATGCTAAAATACTGGAGAGAAGTTCACAAAAAAGTCGTTAATAAGCCTTTTTGTGAACCTTCCTCTAATTTTATCTGAAAAACCAGAGAAAATCTACAAGAAAGTTCACTAGCTAAATGCCGAAAAAACAAAAGGAAGAAGTCCATAAGAAAGTTCACCAAAAATGCTAAAAGTTAAGAGAAAAGTCCACAAAAAATTTCTTCAAAAACACTGAAAAATCTACAAGAAAGTTCACCAACAATCGTCAAAAGATTCACGAGAAAGTTCACCAACCAATTATGAAAGCTTAGTAAGTCTACAGAGCTTTACTAAAAATGGCAAAAAATCAAAAGAAAGTTCACTTACTACTGACACCGAAAGCTTAGAATCTACACAAATGATAGTGCTAAAGCAACAAGCAAAGGCTAAAACACTAATGATACCGAAACGATGAAAGCCTAGAATCTCTACAAATAGCGGCACCAAAACGATAAAAGCCTGGAAAAAAGAAAAAATCAATCGACAAAACTACAAGAAAAAAAACCAAAAAAAACCTTATCTTGCGAAGCAAAAAAAAACAAACTAAGCAAATCTAGATCAAACTAAATCTAGATCTGATTCTATAACTGTCAATCTAATCACTTGAGGAAGTGCAAGGTCGGCTAATCATATGGATGCCAATGAGTACACAACTATGTGGATGCATGAAAAACATTTTCACTAATAAAAATACTAAAAATAATATTATCCCTTAAACCGTTTTGGTTTAGCGGACAAATTTGTCCGCTAAAATAATTTGAAGAAAAGTAAATCGTGATAAAATTTTTTTTATTAAAATACTAACTAAAATGGACTAGAGTAACTTTTGTGAACACAAAGTATGTGACAATTACAATTTCACGTCATTGTGCATGATATGATACAAGCAAAGATCGCAAACCAAAATTATTCAAAATATTTTGCGTTTTTGTTAAGGAATATTTTATTGGGTTAAAGCAGTGTTGAGAATTGGATATGTCCAATTAAAATTTTTGATTGGACAGTTTTGGACATGTCCAAAACTGTCCAAAACTTCCAAAACTGTCCAAAATTGTCCAAAATTGTTCAAATTTTTTAAAATTAGTAAAATATATAATATTTATATTTTTGTACTTAAATAAACGAGTTTACTAAAATGCACCACTGGTATTCAACACTATTATGCAGTATAATGTGAAGATCAATATAAAAAAAATAAACAAAAAAAATAAACAATAATTGAATTTAATAAATATTAAGTTAGAGTTAATAGTTAGAGGTTGGGTGAGGTTTAATATAAAGTGAAATTTCACAAGGAATTTTTTTTTTTAAAAAAAAAGTTGGTTTCATAAATAAAACTTTGAGTTAGAAGATATTTTTTAAAAAAATAGCAAAATGGAAAAAATTTATGTTACACAAGATCTTTATATTACACTGCATTTAAAAAATATAATTGGTGAAAAATTATTGTGGTATTGGCACTAGTGGTGCGTTTTAGTAAACTCGTAAATAAATAATAAAGATTAATCTAAGTTTTAGATTTATATATTATAAAAATATTAGATAATATATATAGGGCATTATTAATCAAAACATATTATGGTGAGTAATACTAAGTATTATTGATTAAAATAATTATGTATATTAATGTTTAATATAATTATTATGCCAAGCTTTTACAAATAATATTTGAAAAAGTTAATAAAATAGAGTAAATCTATTTGTCACCAACAGTGACAGTCCCATGCCAACCGTACCAATAAGAATCAAGATCAGGTGTAACATTCTACCTGATCATGTAACATGAAAATGAAGTAAAAAAATGCAGGTTTTCAAAAATATCGTGATAACTGAAAATTTTGACTATGAAACCACTTTTTATTCTAGCAAAAAAAAATTCCTTGTAAAATTTTACTATATAGTTACCTCTAACCCTAAACCTAACCCAAACCCTAACCCTAACTCTAACGAAAATAAATTTACATGTAGTTATGTTTGTTTTGATCATACATTACATAGGGTTGTATCACCGCCGGTGACAAGCACATTTTTTTAATAAAATAACCAAATTTTTTTTAATAAATTTGTTCTATTTCTATTAACTCTACTCAATATTACAATTTTTGTATAGCAATTTTTTTAGTTTCACTAAAGCATATTTTGATTATTTTCTATATTATAAAAACATTAGATATTATATTAAAAGATATTGATTTAAATATTGAAATAATATCTAGAATATTGTTAAAATTTGCAGAATTAAGCTTAATATAAACCAAAATTCTATACGTTCTTTTCTGGATATTATTTAAACAAATAGTTAATTATATTAGAAAATATTTGATTGGCTAATAAAAATTATTATATATAAAATAATTGTCCAAAACCAATTAAATTTAGTTTTGGTTTTGGACAAGTTTTGGACAGGTTTTGGACACTGTCAAAAAACCAAAATTGTCCAATTTCCCAACACTGGGTTAAAGCTTTTCTATCACTCTGATAATTTGGCTATGAATTGTATAGATATGGACGAAATATCATTGTATGAAATGCTGGGACATATTCATAATAAAATTTTTTTGAATTTTTTTTTTTTTTTTTTAATAGTTAATTAATAGTAATAATAGACAATCGTCATACTACTAACATGTATATACTATGTCATATACCACTAACACATGATAAAATATTACAAGTTGATTAACAAAATGGTATACTTTAATTCCAGCTTAGAAAAGGGAATACAGTTGCTTAAAAAAATCGAGCACAATCGTACAAAATCAAAAAAAACTGATTTTGGTGGGCAAATTTGCCCGCTGGATGGTTTAAGGGATACCCAAAATTTTATTAATTGTCATGGATAATAATGAAATTGGATAATAGTGAAATTTGAATCTATTTTATATACAATTTTAAAAATTTTTAGGACCTTTTTTGTTAAATTTTTTTTTATTGTTGAATTAGGATTTAGGATTAGGGTTATTAATAAAAGAGTATAGATGGATTTTGGTAGGGTTTATATTTTCAAATTGAAACCCCAAATTTCACTATCATCTGATTTTACGATTATTTGTATATTAATTAGAGGAGTAACAAAAATCAGATGATTTTTTAGGAAGGAGAAAAGTAAAAAAAATAAAATTATTTATAAGGAATTTGACTATTTATATATTAAAGGAAGAGGAGAAAGTAGGTTTCTGATAAAAAATAATCAGGTGATTAATGACATGGCCCTTATAATAGGCCCCCGGGCATCTCTTATATAGGTCATAACTGATCTGCATAAATTTAGACATTTTTGCTACCCATAAAATCAAGTAAATTTGTTAAAAGTTGGATTATTACATATGAATTTTATAGTAATTTGCTAAAAACTAAATTATAACATCTAGCATTGGGTAAATAAATATAGTGCAAAGTTTTACAACTGTAATTAATAATCTGTGCAATTTTGCGATGGCCATTAAAGAATTTTTTTTAAATTTTTGTACAGATCTTTAACAATTTATAATCTGCACAGATTGTACATCGTGAAAGTTTTTTAGTAAAGCTCTGTTTGAGCAAATTTTTAAAAAAAAACAATTATTAAAAATTAATCCAGTTTCTGCGCAGATTGTAAAAAATACAAATAATAATAAATTACTATATGCACATCTAAATATTAAATGCTAGCTAAATTTTTATATATTAATAATAAAAGAATATATTCGAATATTTATATATTTTAATAAGGGTAATTTTATCCTAGACCCGGGGTTTATACTAATAAGGGGCGTGCCATTTGTCACGTGATATTTTTTACTTAGTAGCTACCCTTATCCATGTATGGTGTGATCACTTTATTTAATTCTGATTGATTAATATAATATATAGATGTGATCACTACCTCTGACTATGTATCCATGGTAAAAATCACGTGATAAATGGCATGCCCCTAGTTTGCATACCTTAAGAATAGCTGCACATGTGTGTACGCAGGGAAACCGATACTCTTGAAATTGTTTACAGGTGCAAGTTAATAAGGTAAGATNATAATATATAGATGTGATCACTACCTCTGACTATGTATCCATGGTAAAAATCACGTAATAAATGGCATGCCCCTAACCTAAACCCCAAAGAGGTCTACATTAAGACAATTAATTTAATCCTAGGCCCATATCTAACCAATCAAATTTAATCACATGATAAATATGCCATGGCGACCCTGTAATCGACCAATTGAATTCAATCACGTGACCGCTAATTCGATCATTAAAAAATTGTTAAAAAAAACTAAAAAAACTTCAAGTTCATACAGTATAATAATATAAAAAAAAAAATTAAATAAAATAAAACCATAAAAAAAAAAATAATAAATTCGTTATTTATTAAAAAAAACTTTTTTATTATAAAAAAAATGTATTTATTACATACATTATTTATTATAAAAAAAACGAATTTATTAACTAATATATAAAAAAAAAAATGCATATTCACACACCCAATCCACACAAAGACAATCTGAAATGACAAAGAAACTGCACTACCCATGATGTCGTATAATGAAATCGTACCCAAGACAACCTGAAACGACAACCTGAAACGGCAACCCAAAGTGACAACCCGAAACGGCAAAGAAACTGTACCACCCACGACGTCATATAACGAAATCGTACCCAAGACCAAGTGAAGCACCGGAATCTACAAATGATGAAAGGCAGACCTAAAGCGCAGCTTATCCAAAGAGGCAAACCCCAACAATTCCAATAACAATGGCTTCAGCGACGACTCCGACGATGACTCCAGCGACGACCAGTGTTTAAAATTGGTATGCGGAATCTGCGGAGTGCAGATTAAATATTTATTCCGCAAGATTTTTTTTAATACATGCAGATTCCGCCAATATAAAAAAACAAAATTCCGCAGAATTTCCGCATATTATATATTTTTTTTTATTCCGCAGATTCGATATGAGGTGAATCTGTGGACACTTGTTATATAAAACCAATCTTTTCTATATAGAGATAATGCATCTTTAATCTCAATATAATGAAGAATTTTAAAATTCTCAATTATTCTGCATAGAAATACTATGGCAAGAATAATTTGTGCTTAATAGCAACTATTCTATGCATACTGCTTAAACTTAAATAAGCATCTACGGAATTAACTAATCTCTAATGCATTAGATTAAAAACGCCATTTTTGACAATTTTAGTAAATGGCTGGTATAATTATTATAGTATGGTATTAAAATCAAAAGTCATGCATGCTCAAAATTGCAATAATTTGTCTGCCATATCTGAAATGAATTTTATTTGGTGAAAACATTTGCATTAGCATTAGTTGTAAATTATGCACAATTACAGTATGTGATAATGAGAATTAAAATGGCAGGTTCCATAGAGAGGGAAGGACATTGTAATCTATAGCTGAATGGATGTTTGTTGGCATAATCTCACACCTTTGTTTTCATATGGTCTTTTATTGAATTAGTAGTTACTATATACGGAAGGTAATTAATGGTTTGATTATGCGGACCTGCCCCAAACCTGATTACCAAATTTAGTCTTGTTTCTGTCGCTAGTTTGTAGTTTTTCTTGCCCCTGTTTATCATTTTTTTGATCTATCCTATCAACTTATATTGATTCAAACGTGATTGTAAAAAAAGTAATTTGATTCAATTATGAAATTAGTTAAAATTCTTAACTGAGCGGAAAAATAAAAAAGCTAGTTTTTACATATTAAATTAATTTTCGCAACTATATTGTTATTAATAAAAAATGTAATCCGCATATTAATAAATAATTCCGCAACTATATTGTTAATAAAAAATGTAATCTGCATATTAATAAATAATTTCGCAAATTTTATTAAAATATTAAATGTATTCTGCATATAATTTTAAAATCCAATTTTAAACACTGGCGACGACTCCAGCGACGATTTCAACGACTAAAAGAATCCAATATCCACAAAAAAAACTGAAAAGAAAAAAGAATATTAATGCATATTGAGAGAAAAAAACTACCGAACTTTGCGATACAAAATCTCACCTAAACCGTGAAAGAGCAAATCCATTTCCGAACCGACAAAAGAATCCAAGACCCGTAAAAAAAAAATAAACATAAAAGAAGAATAAATATAAAAAAAAATAAATATATATAAAAAAAAAAACATACTGAAATAGCTTCGTTTGGTCATCAATCGCTTCATTCAGTCGTCAATTGCTTTGTTCGGTCGTCTTAGATGCACGGCTAATCTGTTAAATCTCAGAAACATACGAACCTAAGCAAACCAAGTAAATACAAGAATAACAAGCAAGAAAAAAAAACAGCTACTTCCAAGAACTCCCGACACTAGCAACGACATGACACCAACAACAACACCTAACACGATGACACCATTGTGATGACATCATTGTGACGACACCAACACGACGACACCAACGGCGAAACCAAATCTGAAAGGCGACAAGCTAAAAAAAAAATTAGGAAAACGAAGCAAAAGCAAATTAAAAAGCAAAGTGAAACAACAAAACAACAAAAAACTGATTATCATGGTGCACAAAAAAAAATTTATATATGATTGCCAATCACTAGCTGATCATATGAGGGTCGCTGTGCATATGTAAAATTTGGGTCTAGAATAAAAAAAAAAAATTTAATATAAACCTCTATGAGGTTTATATTATTAACATAAAACCCGGGTCTAGGTTAGGGTTTTTTTAATAAAATAATTACAAAAACATAATACTGTATTGATCAATTATAAATTTCACAAAATAATAAAAAATAATATATTTTTATTAAAAAAAAACACACAAAACATATTACAAGAGACACTACAAAAATGCCTTAAAGACACCACACAAACACTATAATAACACTACACAAACACCACATAAATGCCACACAAATGCCATAGAGATACTATCCTTTTATCTAAACATCTAATATAATCTAACTATTAACTTTCCTATCTACTAAATTCCAAAACCTAACGCAAGCACGACGAACAAAATGACAAACAAAATGACAAATGAAACGGCACCAATAGCAAACATAATGCACCAAAAAAGCAAGACGTGATATTATCTATTTTGAACCTAAATGAATTAGTACACAATAAATGCTGAAGCAAAAAAAAATATATATAAACTGTTACTTCGCTATATGAATTACACCAACAACAGTAATACATCACCGAAAACACATAACGAAAGAACGCTTTGCCTTGAGTTGCCAATCTTTTTAATTCCCAAGAGTAAAAGAGGTCCCCGAAGAACTCTAATACAACTTAGATCTAAGTTTGTATAATATTAGCCAAATAGGCGTATAAAATAGGCCAAAATTTAAAAAATTTACTATATAAAAATGCAACCTTTGATGAATTTCTATGCAATATTTTCTTTTTTAGTAATCTCTGAGTTATATCAGAGTTCTTTGAAGTTCTGGTGGAAGAGTATTCTTTATACAGTATTAATCCCAATATTGGGTCCTTCGGGCAAAGATAAATCTTGAATCTAAGCTGCTTATTTAAATACTGAAATGGACTAAACAAATATAATAGTAAACATTATACTATATGCAATAAAAAAAGAACAACAAAAAAAAAACTTATCTATTTATATCCGGTTAATCATCACAAGTAAAAATCTTAAATCTTAAAAATAAATTAAAATAATAAATTAAATAAATTAATAATATAAGTTTTAAATAAAAATAAATTAAAAAAACGGTTTAAAAAAAAATAAAATAAAATTAAAAAAATTTATAAAAATAAAAAAAAATAGAAAAATAAAAAAATAAAAAAAAAGTGAAAAAAACGATAAAAATAATAATAATTAAAAAAATTTTAAAAAAAAAAATTTTAAAATAATAAAAACTGAAAAACAAAAAATAGAAAAAAAAATTAAAAAAAAATATTTAAATAAAAAATAATTAAATAATTTAAATAAATAATAAAAAAAACTGTTTAAAAAAATTAATAAAATAAAAAATAAATAAAAAATAAAAAATAATAAATAATAAAGGCGCTGACATTTATTAGGTAAGAAAAATCTTATCTTAGTTAAATTTGATTGGCCAAAATTCTATTTATAGATCTTATCTAGGAGCGGAGAATAAGCCTCTATAGTAAATGGATATTAGGTAATAAATATCAGCAACCTAATAATAATAAATTAAAAAAATAATAATAAAAAAAATTTAAAAAAAATAATTTAAATAAAAAATAATTTAAAAAAAATAATTTAAAAAAAAACGGTACTGTACAAAAAAATAATAATAATAATAATAATAAATAAATAAAATAAAAATGAAAATTAAAAAAAAGTTAATAATAAAAAAAAAAAAAAAAAATTTAAAAAAAAAAAAAAAATAAAAAAAAAACAATAAAATAATAAAATTAAAAAATTAAAAAAAAATAAAATAAAAATAAGAAAAAAACCGTTAAAAAAATAAAATTATAATAATAATAAGGGTTCTTCTAGGCATCTCTAGCTAGAAATATATAACTATATATCTCTGGCTTATTAGCCAATTAAAATAGGCAGAGGTCATGTGTTCTATTTTTTGAATCTCCAGAGATTTGTGCAACCTGAATCCTGACCTCACTTTCTGGACTTAAAAATTTTCTAAACCTGGGGTCGTCTAAAGCCATGTACCCACGTGACATTTTCGTATAATCAACCAAACGGAGTTGCGAAATTTTGTTTACATCGAAGAAGTCAAAAAACAAAAAAAAATGCAATAACATAAAAACGGCATTCTAAACCTATCTTGGGCCATTAATAAAAAATGCCGGGAAGGTAATTTTATCTATATTAGTTCTAACTCTAACTTGACCCTAATGCTAAACAGACTCTAATATTTCAATAAATCATGTGAGTACATGGCTTTAGCCACCTACTGTTGATCGATCCTGTCAAAACGATAATCTGATAAAAAATTAAGCTACTAAGTCTTTTCCCGTTATACAAACCTAGTAGATTACAAACCGGTATGCATATTGGGATTTGAAAACATTATATTTACTAGGTTAGTATTACAGGAACAGACTTAGTAGATTAATTTTTGACAAGAACAGTTTTGGGAGTTTCAACAGTATAATGCCTTCAAATCTGATAACCTCCCAATACTAATACAAAACTCATCCACCAAACATATCGGGTTTGAGTGATTCAACAGAATTTATATAGTTTTAAAGTATTTCTTATGAATGCAACATTTCACTAATAAACAATTAACGTAATAGCCATTTCTAACTTCGAATTGCTCTTTATTTATTTTTTTAATTTATACCTCATGTGTATAAAAAAAAAAAAGAAGCCCCACTATACTGTATTACAAACATTCATTGCAGCGGTGAATTTATCCCTTCATTTTACCTATATAACTCATTTTAAGTTCACTAAATCTATGTCAATAAACGACGAATTATCTTTGATATACCATGCAGTTGGGTCTAATAAGGTACATCAAGAGTGGAGAAGATAGATTAAACGCACTATAGATCGAGGTTCAAAAAGAAAATCGTCAACAACAGCATAGTTGAACATCTGCAAAGAAAAGTGGGTGTTAATTATGCACCAAAAAAAATACACAAATACTTGAAACAAATCCAACCCACAAAACAACGAAACATATCACCAAAGAAGACAGTGTGAAATCGACACCAACGACATAGTAGAACACCTACAAAGAAATGTGGCCGTTAGAAATAGAGCTTTGACCTGGGTCATGTGACCCATATGGGTCACCCGACCCAGCGGGTCACGGGTCGAAAATTGCTCCGACCCGGGTCAAACGGGCAGAATTCAAAATAGGCAAAAACGTTATAATGCGCAATTTAACTAAAATAATTTACTAATAAATAGTAAAGGTTATTCAGGTCGTTATACAGGTCTTACCCGAGTCAAAAAATAGTGATCTGGGTCAAACCACAACCCGAAATTTCTTGACTCGGGTTACAACCCGGGTCAGATAGATTATTCATTGTGTTAGATTTTTTAATAGAAGGTAAAAATATTATTAATATATTTAACCTGTCATATTTACTAACCCGTACTAGTCAATCCAACCCGGGTAAGACCTCTAGGTCGTTACTGTTAGATAAGCAAGCATGTATTTATATTATAGTATTAATAATTTAAATTGGAATTATTGAGTGTTGCTAATTTGCCCTCTGGTTAACATAATCATAACTCAGAAACGGCTGTATTTGGTGCACTAGGTAAGAATGTTCGGCACTATAAAAAAAAAACTTATTTTAGTCTTGACCCTACCCTAATCCTCTATTTTTAATATTAATTCTTTAATTTAAAATATCAGTACATAAAAATTTACAATATAATTAAGAATAGTTAAAATTTATAATTAACCCGGTGTTAGGTTTAGTTAAATGATTCATAGTATTTAATTTACAAAATCTTAATAATCTATATACGTCTATTTCTACGTCTAATTCTACGTCTAATTCTACGTCTAATTCTACGTCTAATTCTACATCTAATTCTACGTCTAATTCTACGTCTAATCCTACGTTTATTCAAATTCTAATATCTTATATATGTACTATCTTATACAACTATTTTTCTAATAAGAAACCTCTGAGTTTATTACATCTTATCTATAAACTTCTTATCATATTATAAAAGCACCTACAATAATATTATTAATAAATCGCATGGTTAATTAACACTATTCATATACTTTCAATTATTAAAGGATATCTATGCAAAATGTAAAATAAAAAAACTATACGAACTAATTTCTTCTCATACATTAACGTTATTAAAACTTTTTTACGTTTTTTTTGCTCAACACAAAAAATTTTGTAAACGTAGTGATTATAATTTACTTGTAACTTCGGTAAGTAAATATAACATAAAGGTCGGGTTTAGAATGATTTAACTGATATTATTATAGTACAATACGAAAACCAAGTTATTTATTACACCCACAGATGAGATAATCTACCCAAGCTTCCAAAAAAAGTACTGTAAAACATATTGTAACGATCTACAAACTCAGGGCACTTGTGACGTTCCTACCACGAATCTGACCCGTTGACCCGGGTCATGACCTGGATAAATATCTGACCCGCCTGGGTCACTACTTTCTGACCCGGGTCAAAGCTCTAGTTAGAAAAAACACAAGATACTTGATTCAAGCAACAAAATCCAACCTATAGAACAACGAAACCTACCACAAAAAAAACATGTGATATTTAAAACAAATCAAGCAACAAAATCTAATTCATAGAACGATGAAATCTACCACCAAAGAAGATGGTGCGAAATCGATACCAACAACATAGTAGAACCATATAGGCTGATTTATGGAATTGCTAATAACTTTTGATATACTAATTTATTTTTGAATAATTTTATTACCAAAATGTTGGTCTCGATGAGACAGTTCTAATGAATCCAAAATCATCAAAATCCAATTACAGGATTCCAAGATAATTAAGATTTTGTATAATTTTATATTAACTTTTACTATGTAGACAATCAATGTATGGATTGGTTTTCATATATGAAAACCAATCCATACGTTGATTGTCTACATAGTAAAACCAATCCATACGTTGATTGTCTATATAGTAAAAGCTAATAGTAAAATTATACAAAGCTTAATTATCTTGGGATCCTGTGATTGGATTTTGATGATTTTGGATTCATTAGAACNAGTAAAAGCTAATAGTAAAATTATACAAAGCTTAATTATCTTGGGATCCTGTGATTGGATTTTGATGATTTTGGATTCATTAGAACCGTCTTATCGAGACAAACATTTTGATAATAAATTATTCAAAAATAGATTAGTATATCAAAGTTATTGCCAATTCCATAAATCAGCCCATATGACACCTACAAAAAGAAGTAGGTGTTAATTATGCATCAATAAAAAAAAACATGAGATACTTAAAACAAATCCAACCCATAGAACAACAAAACCTACCACCAAAGAAGACGGCGCGAAATCGACACCAAAGACATAGTAGAACATCTACAAAGAAAAGTGGGTGTTAATTATGCACCAATAAAGAAAAAACATGAGATACTTGAAACAAATCAAGCCAACACATAGAACGACAAAAACCACCACCAAAAAATACGGCGCGAAATCGACACCAACAACATAGTAGAACACCTACAAAGAAAAGTGGGTGTTAATTATGCACCAATAAAAAAAAACCCCCAGAGATATTTGAAACAAATCAAGCAACAAAATCCAACCCATAGAACAACAAACCCCACCACAAAGAGATACTTGAAACAAATCAAGCAACAAAATCCAACCCATAGAACAACGAAATCTACCTATGAAATCCAACCCATAAAATGGGCGAAACCCACATATAAGCGGTGCCAAACCAGATTGCGCGAAATTGACAATAGCAATATTTAAGTACCTAACGACGACAATTATCAATAGTGACACCAACTGTGGCGGCACCAATGATGACACCAATGACAATATCAACTGCAAAACAAGCAAAAAGTTAGTATAGTGAAAAGAAAAAAAAAACAACTAAAAAATAAAGATGATCTTGTGTCACTTATCTAGCAGCATCCGGTAATGGCTTGGCGATGCAAAATAATATTGTTCGACCTTGCATCGGCAATCGGATATACACATGAGTCTTAGTCATATGATTTTCTTGTTCGTTGATTGGTTAAAGGAACCAAAGATATATAAGATAGGCATCTTTAGCTAGAGATGCCTAGAATTTTTCTAATAATAAAACCATATAAAAAAAATTAAATAAATTAAAAATAAATTAAAAATAAAAATAAAAATAGATTATTAAAATAAAAAAAAAACATAAAAAAATAAACGATACAGTAATTTAAAAAAAAATAAAAAATACTAGAATATTGGACCAAAACCGGAGAACCGGACGTTGTCCTTGGGGATAAGATCTACCAACCTGGCCGCCGAAATCGCACCAGAGGAAAAGGACCCATGTTGAGGAATTGGGGGCCAGGGGAGAAAAACCATAATGGCACCTAATGCCGAGTAGATCAACCCTTCTGGGCCAACTGGATTGGAAGTCTGGGAAACCAGTGAAGGACCAGTAGGAAAGTGATAGTGGGTACCGGGGTTGGAGCGAACCTTATAAGGGCAAAAGTAGGCAATGGTAGCGGTTGCAGGGTATCCTGACTGCAAGTTGCTTGCCTCAGTGAGTGTGTAAGTTACCGAAGTGTAGGTAATACCTGTGTGGGACAGGGACTGCTCTACCAAGTGTACCGCGAGGATAAATTAGTCCTAAGGGGATGTAGTTAGCATCCGGGACTGTCTTCGACTGACTAATGTATCAGAGGGCTGTACCGGTGATTACAAGTAGGATTGACATGCGAAGCGTTGAACCAGAGGGTTTAAATAGGCAATCCCCTAGTTGGGTTGTAGGTATGGCAACTAGTGTAGAACCTTTGGGCGGACTACTTCAATTAGACAACCAAAAGTTGTATGTGTGGCTAGCTGTACTCTCATTCAATGTAACAATTGTGGGTGTGCCCAAAGAGGCGCCCTTGATCCACAGGCTTGATTAAATAAACTCTCACCCAGAGTGGGAACTTTGACATAAAAAAAAAAAAATTTTTTTAGCTAATTAAGATCAGTAAATATGATTGACTACCAAATGTATTCGTTTGTTAGTAATTACAAGTAATTGCTATATAGTAAAGTCTAAATTTTACTACGTTAGTCAATTATAAGCACTTAAGTAAATATATTCAGAAGATTAGGCCACTCCAATTTAATTCTTTGTTTAACATTACAAGTTCAAAATTTTTTAGAGGGAGAGGGGACTTAAACAACAAATGATTAGGTCCGGTTTGGGTCTGGCCAGGATCGGAATAGGTCCGGTTCAGGTCCGGTCCAGGATCAGTCCAGACTCAGACTCTAAATTTTATACAGACTGGTCTGAGTCTAAATATGTTTATATTTATTTTTTGGTGCTGACAAGTTTACTTAGTGCATGAAGTTAAAATTAATTAGTAAAATTTTATGAATCACAAGATTTTATATAATTTTATTAATAAAATTTTATAAAATCTTATAATACACAAATATTATTAATTAATTCTAACTTTATGCACTAAGTAAACATATTCAGCACCTAAAAATACATCAAATTGGCAGAGCTATTTTTATTTTACTTAAAATCTGGAGAATAGATGCATAATTTTGGATTTTTGATCAAAAAGTTAAATTTAAGCATCTTTTCTCCAAATTACAAGTAAAATAAAAACAATTCGGCCGATTTAATATATTTTTAGGCTTTGAACAAGTTTACCTAGTGAAATAAATTAGAATTAATTAGTAAAATTTTATGAATCATAAGATTTTATAGAATTTTATTAATAAAATTTTATAAAATCTTATTATACACAAATTTTTATTAATTAATTCTAACTTTATGCACTA
>QKWP01001129.1:43399-76236 GCA_003550325.1 Gigaspora rosea
AAATTTTATAAAATCTTATGATTTATAAAATTTTACTAATTAATTCTAACTAACTTATATAATGTTCCAAGGTTTAGCATGACTGTATCATGCAGCTACTCTAATTTGGTGTTCTTTTTATATGGGTTCATTTTAGTAATATGAAAAGTGAAATTTGAATCTAAAAGTTATATATATATATATATTGTTTAACTCCCCCCATAATTTGCTCAATCTAGAGGGGGTTATGTTAAACATAGATTTAAATTGGAGTGGCCTTAAAATATATATTCTCCAAAATTTTCATACAAATGAAGAACTTTTATTATTTAACTTTTAATATTTATATTCATCAAATATATTTGTTTAACAAATTTTAATTTTTTTATTAAAAGTAAAAATTAAAAGTCAAATAATAAAAAGTTGTCCGATTTACATAAAAATTTTAGTATAAGTATATTTTGATCTTTCGAATAAGTTTATTTAAGTAATAATAATCAATTTATATAGAAGAACTTGAACTTTACTATATAGCAACTATTTTCAATCAGAGGGTATCTTATTTTCAGGTCAAAGATGTTTTTAAGTTTTTTGACTAAAAGAGAAGAAGTAGCTTATTTTAGGTAGTAGCCTATTTATAGTAAAAAAAATAATAAAATAATATTTGTATTATGGTATATTGTGATTAATAAATATTCTATTTAATGATTTATATTAGTTTTTTTATTATAAATTTTTATAATCACTTTATAAAAATTTTAATATAATTGTAACTATATAGAGGTTTAAATTATAATTACATTTAAATATAATCACCATATTAGTGTGTAATCAACTTGGTGATTATAGAAAAGTCTAACTATATTTTATTTGTATAATATTGTATTTTAATTTTAATTAAAACAATTTGTAACTTTAAATTTATTATTAAATTTATTCAAACTAATTTTTAGAAATTATCAAATATAATAAATTTTAACAGTTATATTTTGATTATTATTGTTAAAGATTTATATATATATTTTTTTTTAAACTTAACAACCATGCTCTACTTTATTAGCAGTTTACGTAAAAAAAAATACATGAACTCAAAGCTAACTATAATATAGACTAATATCCGGCTTACTCTACTAGTGCCCAGGTACGGTTGTTGCACTAATGTTTGATAGTCTCAAAGCTATATACGACCTTCCTCATATATTTCTTCGAGAGCATGTTCAGGTCCTCAGCTACCTTCCAAATATAATAAAAAAAAAACAAACCTATTTCCGGATCCACCAACTTACTTCATGCGAACCTATTATTTGATTCAAAATTGAGTTCTCAACTAGCTTATTTACTGCTTTCTCCGTTTCTTGCTTTTTTTGCTTGATTTGTTCCCTGTCTTTCCTTCTAACTTCTGTGAGCTCCGGATAGGCCTTCGCATAAGACGGGTAGGGCCGGGTAGTATCTGTACCCTAACCCTACCCATCTGTGTAATGGTTCTTAACATCCATGCCCTAACCCTACCCTAAATCTCTAAACTGAATGCTTTGACCCGGCTCATATGAGCCAAGGGTATCCATTAACTTACCCGCGGGCCTGTATCAAGTATCATTACAAAAACAAACGTATCATCTAATAAGATAGCTGCACAACGTTGTTGCGCTAAAACCAGAAACGAAAACAATTTGTAACTTTTAATAAATTTATGAAACTTAAAGTAAATAAAGTCAATTCAGACTATTTCCTATGGCAATTAAAAATAATGCATTTATATCATTAAATAAAACATCTTTTTACTTAATAGAATGAAAATATTAGATACACGTGAAGTAATGTAATTATCAATTGAAAGATCGTATATACCAGAATCTATAAATTAACCAGTTATTAAAAATTTCATTGCTCAAAGTGCATATTTACCACATGAATTAAGATTTTGAAGTTGAGAAGTTTACTTGTAAGTTTATCTTTAAAATAATTTGGCAATTCGGTTAATAATGACAGAATAATTTCATCCACAGTTTTGAATGCATTAAATATTATTAATTCATTTTGTCTTTTGCACATTATCATCTATTATCTTATACTATTTTGACAAATTTTTATAGATATCAGATGCATTTGGTCTATTAGAAGGATTAGCATCCATACATTTATTTGCTAATTGAATATAACAATCAGGAGTGCCATTAGCAAACTCAGGACGTAATCCATTACATATTTTAATAGCTAATATCTTGTTGTATTCAACTTTGTAGTGAGGTGGTTTTCCTGTAGAAGCTTTAGTCATAATAATACCAAACTATAAATATCTGATGCTAGCGTATATGATTGTTCAGTTAACACTTCTGGCGCAACATACGGTAAAACGCCGTAAATACTATAGATTCATCATTCTTTCTAGACAATCCTAGATCTGCAATATAAGATATTAAATCACCATTGATATATTGGTTCTGCAATATATTACCATTATGAAAATTTTCATGAATAAATTCTGCTTCATTAAATTTGCTGATATGTCAACAAGTTGCTTTAATTTACTTTTCCAATTAAGTTGTCGAATATTTGATAATAGAAACTCGTGAAGACTTCCTTTATTAGCATATTGAAATACCATCAAATATTCATTATTAGTTGTGTTTGGAGTTATTCCATACACCTCAAGATTACTACTCATTAATATAAATTGCATATAACTTTAAACTTGTTAAATAATTAAAATTTATAATGTTAATAATTTGTCTATATTATAAAATAAATAAATATTCTCAACTTACTTCTTTTAAAAAATTATTCTGTGATCCAGGTAATGTCTTAAGTGCAACCACACACGATAGTGTACGCGATTGTGTGTATTTACCTTCATAATAAATTTTTCTTTTACCATCTAACCATGTTGCTGAAAACACTAAGCCAAACCCTCCTCCGCCAATCTTTTGAACATTATCAAATTTATTAAAAGAGATCCACTCGATTATATCCTCAAAAGATGTGGCTTTAAGTTGAAATTCTTTAATACAATCATCGATATTCTTATTTCCACTTGTCTATCCTTGCGTTGTTTTCAGAAAGTCACATGTTTGACACCAAGCTTCAGATGTGTTATATCGGTTACAATTTGCACATTTTCCAAAACTTCATATCTTTCAGAACTAAATTCGTCAAATACCAACATATACTCATTTGTTACAGTATCTTGAGTTAATCATGAAAACTTAATACCAAGAACAGAGTGGTTTTGAAAATTGTACTGAAATTTAAATTGCATCGTATTAGATAAATGCATATGGTGAAGCAAGGATGTAAATAGATATAGAAATTTTGCTCTTGTATTTTGTGTCACATAAAATTGGCAATTTAAGAAAAGTGAACTTAAAGTATATAAGGTTAAGTTTCACGCTCATTTGATTTTTGTAGTACAATGACGGGTACCCTTTGATACCCAGGGCTGGGTAATAGTAAGATTCAAGCCCTATTAGGGTACTAACATTCAAGCCCGTGCAAGCCCTATTTCCTTTTAAGGGTTTATAATTTAATACCCTGGCCAGTCTAATATGGTACTACCCTAAGGGTACCCATGGGTAGCCCAGGCCCATGTGGAGGCCTAGCTCCGGATCAGATAATATCTTTCTTCTAACTCCTTTATCCTTGCACTTTCTTTTCAGAGATCGTTCAAAACCAAATTCTTTCTCCCATTTAATGACTTCATTACATCTTTTCTTCCAAATGGCCTGGTAGAAACTTTCTTGTACTACGTACAGAATTGCATCCATGCAATTTCTTGCATCTCTCCGCGAAAGGCCCTTTTTATACAATAACTCAAATTTCCTTTTCTCTACGAGACCATTTAAATATAGTTCTCTTTCCTTGAAACGAATTTCTTTAGTATCGCTTAGCAGGATTAGTGATTGTACCTGGGTAGAATTTGCAATTGTGTGAAATAGTAATTTATCCGGATATCCGGGTATTTTAATAGTAACCGAGTAGAGGTTTTCCCAATGGGTACAATCTCTAAGCAGGATTTCATCCAAATCCCAAGTACTTAGTAAAAGTTTTGCCTCGTCTGAAAGCACTGCCCATGCAGTACTCAGTGCTGTGTTTTCTGTCTCCTGCCAAACTATATTGCATTAAATGACTCACGGTTTCCTTAGTCTCTTCCTTACACAGAATGCAGTTTGGTGACTTATACAACCAAGGCTTATGGGTATGCAACTTGTTTAAAGTTGGGAGAAGCTGAAACATCCCCTTAATTTGCGAAATTAGTTTAAAACTGCTCTTCATTCCTTTACATCTTATTCCTCCCAACTCCTTCAACCTTGCCCATCGGAAGGACCAATCGAGATTACTGAAACTAATAATACTTTCTGCTGCTAGACTTTTACTTGAAAGGAAACATCTTCTCTCAGAGGCCTTCTTTTAAGCCGCATTATAAACTTTCGCGAGCAGTTGTCAATGTGTTTTCCATTCCACCAAATAGATGTATTCCACCAAGTAGTATTAGCAGGCAACCATTTTCAATCTTCTTTGAGTTGCGCTACCTCTTTTGCTAACTTGTCAGCGAGTTCGTTCCATACTATCCCATCATGGGCCTTGACTTTACATAATTCTATAGTGAGATTTTTGACTTGGGTTATCTCAAAGATCTTGTCCAAAATAGACCTGTTTTTCCTTTTAAGACTCTTCTTGAAGCTTCGCGACCTAAATACACTCTTGATACTACTAATTGCCGCTAAACTATCTGTTTTAACTACAACTAAAGAATCTAATTTAACTACTAACAAAGCGCAAAGAATTGCAACTAATTCAGATCTTGTCAATGAAGCCCAATCAACTACTCTAATTTTCCCTACTAAACTTACTATCTCCTCTTTTCTATCCAACTGTACCCAGGCAGAACCTATCCTATCTTCAATACCTTCTTTTTTCTTGTACCAAGAGCCGTCAGTATAGAATACGTAGTCTGATCTTTCCTCCGTTATATTCTTTTCTGCCATTTCTAAAAGTACCCTTGTAATTTTCCTACTTAGTCCTTGCTTTTTGATTACCTCAAATTCTATACAATTAACTTCTACTACTGAGGCTACTTTTTCTATGCTATTTGGTTTTCTCGGAGTACTTCTATACTTCGTGTCCGTGTAGTAGATCAAAGGAAATGACATTAACCAATCGCTTCCTTTTTTGATTATACCTTCTACTTTGCTAACACATTCTTTCATTTCTATTATGAATTGGCAGTCGTTCTCTTTACCTCCTTTATTTAGGCTATAACCCTTGCATCTGCTTATTTTAACTGCACTTTTAACTTTTTGGGTTTTGACCCAATGTTCTATAATAGCTTTCCATCTACTTATACGTCCCAGGAGGTGTGAAGATGAATTCTTCCTTTTAACAACTACCCAATTCTTACATCTTTTATCTACACAGACCTTTTTCCTTATTGGCGACATGAGCTCATTACTCTTCCCTTCTAGTTCACAGGTCCAACTATAAAATTTCTGTAGCATATCGTAAGGATGATAGGTCACATAAATTGCACAGATATGTCGCAGAAACTGATCGATATGTGCTATGTGATAGCTAGCCGATATTTGGCGCGTATCTGCAGCCTATTGGCCTGGCACATATCGGCAAATTTCTGCAACCTATATATGGGATTTCTACAAAAGATATTGGCTGGCAGATATTTTGGTAATATTTATACAATATCTACCTGATATTGGCAATATAGTTCGAATTATAAACTTTATTAATTTTATTTTTAATAAAAATAAATTTATTACAGATTCGAAATTGTTTTTTTTTTTTTAATATTAAGGGTGTAGCTCCTGCCCCAAACTTTATTAATACTTAAGTAAATTGACATTTGGTAGTGCCGTAAATACATACATATTATATACAAGTATTGAGACTAGGACTTCAGGCTATAAACCTTTTATCCACGGCTAAAACCCACCAGAGCCTTCTGTATTCCCATTTATATAGATGACCTGGATTTGTACGTCCCTTTACAACCAACAATCCACATTCACATGTCTGCCACTTTGCCCACATTTCCAAATTCATCACTTCCAATTTGGTGTGTGTTGCCAGGTAGGCGCTTAATGCTTCCAATTTGGTGTACCCGAAATCTGGTGTTACCCAGAAAGTCCCTTACTAGCGTACTTCTCGGGGTTCGTATCTCAAGCCATGCAGCTGCCTCTACCACATTGGGTAAGTATCTCAAGCCTGCATGCTGCCGCAACCAGCCGGTTTCCTGCGACTTGAGGACCCAGGATTTAACGTTTCGAATTTGGAGATGTGCGAACGACTGTACTTCCTGCTATGGTGGCGAAGTATCTGGGCATGTTTCGCAAATGCAGATTCGAAATTGTTACATCTAGCAAATAATATAATCTTATAGCAAATATATTCAAATCATCACTAACTATCCAACCAAACACTAATTAACTTTTAATGCAAGCCCAACTACAAAATATATACCAGTAGTAGCCACCAAAACTAAAACGTAATTCCATACGAAGAAATGACGAAGAAACCCACCTAGAAAAAGAAGGGTGGTAGTTAAACGTATTTACGAAATCAAAAACAACTACAAAATATATAGAAGTCACCAAAGCCAAAACGTCATTCTATACAAAGAAACGACGAAGAGAAAATTCAAAACCCACCTAGAAAGAGAAGAACGTGTTCACGAAATCAAAATCAACTACAAAATATATACCAGTAGTCACCAAAGCCGAAACGTAATTCCATATGAAGAAACGACGAAAAAATCTATCTAGAACGAGAAAAGTGGTAGTTAAACGTATTCACGAAATCAAAAACAACTACAAAATATATAGAAACCACCAAAACTGAAACATCATTCTATACGAAGAAACGACGAAGAAACCCATCTAGAAAGAGAAGGGTGGTAGTTAAACGTATTCACGAAATTAAAAACAACTACAAAATATATAAAAACCACCAAAGCCTAAACGTACTGTAAACTGCCATATAAACAGCCCGGGTCTGGTACATTCCACCAAAAAAATTAATTAGTAAAAAAATGAAAATAATTAGTAAAAATAAGAGGAGGGTCTGATATGTGGGGGGCTGTTTATACAGCAGTTTACGGTGATTCCATACAAAGAAACGACGAAGAGAAAATTCAAAACCCACCTAGAAAGAGAAGAATGTGTTCACGAAATCAAAATCAACTACAAAATATATACCGGTAGTAGCCACCAAAGCCGAAACGTAATTCCATATAAAGAACGACGAATAAATCTATCTAGAAAGAGAAAAGTGATAATTAAATGTATTCACGAAATCAAAAACAACTACAAAATATATAGAAACCACCAAAACCGAAACATCATTCCATACAAAGAAACGACGAAGAAACCCATCTAGAAAGAAAAGGGTGGTATTTAAACGTATTCACGAAATCAAAAACAATAACAAAATATATAAAAACCACCAAAGCCGAAACGTAATTCCATACAAAGAAACAACGAAGAGAAAATTCGAAACCCACCTAGAAAGAGAAGAATGTGTTCACGAAATCAAAATCAACTACAAAATATATACCGATAGTAGTCACCAAAGCCGAAACGTAATTCCATACGAAGAAATGACGAAGAAATTCACCTAGAAAGAGAAGAGTGGTAATTAAACGTATTTACAAATCAAAAACAACTACAAAATATATAAAAACCACCAAAGCCGAAACATAATTCCATACAAAGAAACGACGAAGAGAAAATTCGAAACCTACCTAGAAAGAGGAGAGTGTGTTCATGAAATCAAAAATATATAGAAGTCACCAAAGCCGAAACGTAATTCCATACGAAAAAGTGCGAAGAGAAAAAAAAAAAAGGTTGTAAAAAAAAGGGTTTAAAAAATCAAATATAATAAATAGTCAAAAAAAAATATACGTACATATGTATGTAATTACAGAATTGCATCAAAAAAAAAGATGATTATCAATGATAATCATTACTTATGCCCGGTAGCAATTAAACAAAGTTGACATGTGATATAAATGACCACAACACTAAATTATTTTCAAAATATATACATATTTCCTAGCCCAAGCAATCAGACAGGTTGTAGCAAGATATCATCAAGCTAAATATTGATATATAATATAAGAATATCGGATAGCTAATATGTTATCCGATATTCTTGTATTCAACTTGTGCTAGTGACAATATTTGCTCATCCGGATAATTGGATAATAAAAATTTCTATTTACATTCATGATCTTAATGTTGAGTATTATATCGATATCTATTTATACAAATATCAGATAGCCGATATTTTTAATCAAATAACCGAAACCTCAGATTTATTAACGATATATAACACACTTTTATTCAACATGAGCTAACCAGTAGCTAACCGATACAGTATTTGCCGATATTAGATTAAAATTTTGTCGATATAATACCCAAAATATCATCTAAGTTTCTTTAAAATATTGGCCTTTCCGATATTTATCTAAAATTTTTATATAAAAAATCAAAATATCAAACAGATTTTGGCAACATATAAACCAGTAGTTTTAGTTAACGATATTTTGTTAAACTATCGTTATGTAGTATAGAAATATCGGATAGCAGATAGTTTGTCCGATATTTTCATATTCGACCTGTGGTCGGTATTCTTTTTTAAACTTCTTCGAGAATTTATTTATCAAGACCGCCTCTTTGATTTTACTAAACCATTCAGGTGTTTTTCTTCTCATGCTTTTTTTCCTTATACCCCTTACTTGTTGCCATAACATCAAACCTGTGCCTATTGGGTCTATTAATTGGTTTAGCGATACTAGTTCTAAATCAATTCTTGTATTCATCAACCTCTTTATCATTTTTTCATCTAAGAAACTTATGATTGCAGTCTCCTTACTATGCGTCTCATTCTGAATATCTTGTGTCTTGAACCTTAAGTTGATTATTTTGCATTTTTCTATCACATTACATGACAGATTTCCCTTCCAGAGGGTAACATGTCGTTCGTTAAAGGGCGCAATACATATATCCTGTAGATTACCAGCCTTAATTGCTTTTTGCTTGATTTTTAGCTCCGCTAAAGTTTCCAAAACTTTATTACTATTTAATTTTTTTAATAGACTTGTTGCCTGCTTGGCCAGAAGTGAGCTTGCCAAGGGTTTAAAGCCCAAAATACCACCATGAAACAATATATCGTTTGGAGTGGTTTGCGCTATACCTAGCTTCTTCTTACAAAGACGGACTATTGGCTGGTGAATACTTTGCAAATCACTTTCTGAAAAAGCTGTGACCTGCAAGATATATTCTAGTTTTGGGATAAGTACCTGGTTGTTTATGTAGCTTAGCTGACTAGCTGTTACCTTTTTCTTTTCTAACAGGTGCATAAACAATTTGACTATTTTCTTTACCTTCCTTTTAATGTTTGTTAGATTTTTAGAAGTGTGAAGGTATATTCCCAAAAATTTGACGTCATAAAGCTTAGGTTTCGCGAACAGCTTTGTCTTGCAAAAGAAAACATAACTTTTCTCCTTTGGAAGTTTTAAGTTGATTATTACCAACTTGGACTTGCTGGCATTAATTTCAATATCATTAATATAGAAGAATTGTTCTGCGATACTAATTGTTTTTTTCAACTGTTCCTTTGAACCAGCGATCCATGTTGTGTCATCGGCATACGCAAGCACTGCCTGATGCACACTTAAGCTTTTTTCCTTATCCCTACATGACCTAAAGACGTTCACTTTTGCAGTATAGCCCAAGGAGCTGTCCTTCTGTACTTTATCCAACAAAGAATCATAGAAAATTTTCCAAACCAAGGGAGAGATCACTTCACCTTGGTCAATACCATTCTCGGCTATGAACTCTTCAGTAAGACCATAATCTGTAATTACTCGCATACGCTTCTTGTTAAATAAGTTGATAACAAACTTAATTAAAATTTCTGGAAGTCTAATCCTCCGCATAGCTTTTTCGAGCATCACCAAACTGACGGAATCAAAAGCCTTCTTCATATCTTGAAAAAGAAGCCAAAGTTCCTTCTTTTTTTTCTGGGCCTCTTCAAGGAACGAATTTAGGATATGAATAGGTTCTTCTGTTGAATTTTCTGGTAGGCCAGCAAAATTGGGTCCTTGAAGAATGTTCTTGTCTTTGATAATTGAACTTAATCTCTTTGTTACGATTCTAGTTATACACTTGCGAAAAGCTTCTAATAATGCGATTGGCCTTACTCTATTCAACTCGAAACCCCAATCTTCCCCTTTGGGGATTGTATAAATTTGGGCTACTTTCCATTTATACAGGATATTTGTCTGTACTAAACAAATATTTGCGAAATTCTTAAAGGCCGTATGTACTCTAAGATCTGCTTGTTTAATTAACTCGTAAGTAATGTTAAATACACCTGGCGCCGAATTTGTCCTAATTTCATTGAGCATTGAAAGCCATTCCTTCAAATCCACTAGCAACAAAACTGGCTCATACCATTCTTCTTGTATCCTACTCAATGGCTGATAAATCTTTCTCCACTCCTCGTTTAGTAAATCTAGATGGGGATTTCTCTTTCTAAACTGCTCCTTAAAGTGTTCGTTGGTCTTAGATAGAACTTCACCGGTTCCGATATTAATTCGTATTCATCTTCCTTCTTAATCAGAATTCGGTCCAATACCACTTTATTACACGGCCTTTCAAGAAGACTCCTTAACATTTTCTTCTGTTCTCCTACGATCATTTCGCATCTTTTCTGTATATACTTTTTAATTTTCTTTTCTCTATGTAGTCTTTCTTCACAATTTAATTTATTTTCCATTGCCTTCCACCAAAGAGATGCTTTATCGAGCCAAATGTCCACCTGTTCCAAAGTAATATCCGGTATCATAGTGCCTGCACTGGAGTTAATACTTCTAATTCTGCTATTCCAGCTATCGATCATGTGGTACGCATCTTTGTTACTTACTATATTTTTTATTAATCTCCCCAACTCTTTGGCTACTTTTGCAATTGGTGACTCCTTACTCTCTTTAATCACCCTTCTTTTGTTTTCAGTCTTTTTATTCGGTAATGTTTCTTTTGCGGACTTCCAAATTGCTTTCTCAATTGTGTCCTATAGCTGATCTATACTGACCTCTAGACCTAATGGTTGATCTAAATCCATGTCTTGTTTATCTTTTAGAAGCCAAAACGGCAACTTTTTTCTAAGCTTGTTTCATAAAGCCGATCTATAATTATCCCAATTTTCCTTTGTTGCCTTATCGAGCTTCTATACTACGCGTTCTACTTATTGTATCTACACTATTATCCCTTGCCAAAAAAATTTCAACCAATGGCAAATCATGATCACTACCTGTTTTTGTTCTTATTCCTAAAATGTCCGCTTTCAAAACCTTACTCATTAAGTTTTTTGATAACCATATCTGGTCTATACTTGTATTTGTGTGTCCGTTACTCCAAGTGTACCGCCTGGTGCTGGGGTTTATTTAGTCTTCTAAAAGCATCCACGAAGAGCTTTCCTTCTAACCAAGTGAACAAAGTAGAATGTTTAAAATTTGGAGTCTGAGAGGACTTGTCCATTAACTTGTTTGGTATACAGTTAAAGTCTCCCATTACAGCGATTTGCCAGGCCTTTTCATTTTGGTTGACTATTTCCTGAATTTTTTCGATCACTATTTTTGCACTTACTTCATCACTTAGAGGTATGTAGGCCACAATTACTAATAGCTTACATTTTTTAAAAAACAAGTATGCACACATTAAATATTCATTGAATCTCTCTATTTTCCCTATGTGACGTTCAATGTCCCTATGTATAAGGAGCCCAACGCCTGACCCTTTAATTTTGTCTGTTGCAGCGCTAAACCAGAAACTTTTGAAATTGTCCAGATCCTTTACTATAAACTTTGCCTTCCTTTCGCCCAGATTTGTTTCTGTGATTCCGATTATATCTACTTTCTTCTCGGTTGCCCATGTTGTTAAAAAATCTATTCTATAAAACTGTGTCTTAAGACCATTAATATTATGAAATATATACACTATACTCCTATCCTGCTGATCCTCCAAAAGTACATCTTTATAACTCTTAGATGTTGCACCGATCTCTGTTACAACTGGGCGCCTTTCAGGAGCGTTGGGGCCTTTCTAGCCCTTGTTTTTCTTCAATTCTGTTAAAACGTCTTAAAATTTTCTCCAAAATGCTTCTTTCCTCTATTTTGGCATTTTGAGAAGATGTAGCAGGCATATTTTCTTTTAAAGTTTCTACTTCTGCCCACGTGTTTCTGTTATTGAGATGAGTTTCTTTTAAGACATTTTTCCCTTTTTTGTCTTCTCATGATTGACTTCTGAAGTTAATATCCAAAGACAACCTTCTCCTTGTTTTAGAAAGATTATTTATTACAGTCATATTTCTGTCTCCTTTTGGTGGAGCTATAAGATTCTTCCTTTCATGGGATTCCTTGCTTTTAGTAAATGGTCTTCCATTTTCCTTTTGTACTTTAAGTGAAAAACCTTTATCTATTCTTTTTCAAAAAAAAGAATTACTTCCATAGTTGACTTGAGTTTGAACTGCTTTCTCCAAATCCTCTTTACAGTTAAAATAAACGAAGACCAACCCTCTTGGATTACCATTGCTATTTACTAGTATAAAGATTGTCTTTGCTTTGAGTTGTTTAAGTTGTCTAAATAACAAAACCTTCATTGTGATTCTTGGTATACCTCCTAATACTGCTCTAAATGACTTTCTTTCTTCCATAATTTCCTCCTGTTTTATACCTTTTGAAATCCTAAGGTAAGCCATCTTCCTATTGGAAGTGCCATGTGTTTTCAAGTATATTCTTGTATCTTTGGTTTTTGAGAGTTAAATTCACCACTGCTGTTTTATTGTACTTATTTGTTGACCAAGTAATGTTTCTAACTTTCTATACCGGCTCATTAGTCTCTTGATTGATACATTACCATTTTTAAGTGAATTGTATAGGTTTCTTGTATGTCTAAGTCTTCTTGTCTAATTTGAATAGGGTTATCCTTTTTGTTGTTTTGGTCCAAGTTCACTTGGTCTTTCTTGTCTTCTGAAAACATAATTACATCCTCTTTCGCATCCACTTCTGTACGAATACTTTGTTTGTTTTTGGTTTCAGATTCGATATTGAGTTTTTCTTCAAAGGCTTGTGTACCATAATCAGTTGTTCCACATTCCAACTGTAAAAGAGTTTCAATTCTCGCCTGTCTTTCTGTTTCCAAAGCATTTAAATTCTCCTTCAAATTCCTTCCTTGAACATCTTTGAGTTGTTTTTCCGTTAACTTGGGGTAGTATTCCAAAAACTGTCTGATAATACATATCTCTTCTGCTGTAATGGTTTGTATAGCTTCTGCTATTTCTTGGTCTACTATTTGAGTTCTTATGCATTCTTTCTTCAGTAAGTCCACACAGCCAACACCTCCATACTTTATGGCCTGGCAACCATTCCTAAGAAATCTAACCTTTCATTCTGGAACTTGCATTCTGTTCATTGATTATCTCAGTATTTGTTACACCAGATTTGGTTGGATAAACACATGACTGGTTTGTTTATTCTATTTTGTTTGTTGTGTTGTGTTGTATTGCAGATCACGCATTTGTTTTGTTTGTTGTTTTAATGATCTACAATTCAGGGTCAAGCACAAATTCCCAAAAGTTCCAAAAAATTTTTCGAAAAAATTTAAAGTTTGAATTTGCACACAAGTAATGTCCCTTTTCTTCTAAGTTGTATTAGCAAAGCCTATGTTATTTGGACTTGTCTCTCTTTTTCCTTAGGGCGTTTTTGGCTGTTACTTAGTTACTTTTTCTGTTTTCTACTCTTTTTTTTCTTCTTGTCGAATTTGGAAAAGTTGATCAGCAGAGAAAGTTCTTGTTCATTTTTCCATTGTTAAAGATTTATAGAATTTTTATTTCAAAATTATAAAATTAATAAAATTAAATTTTAGGGTCCAAGAGGGGTTTTTTTAAAAAGTTTTAACATTTTTTTAACATAATAATTTAATCTCTATTTACTAAACCTCATTTTTGAAAAATAGCATACCTGGTAAATTTTACTTTTGGTAAGCATTAAAATTATTCTTATAATTGTTTTTAAAAAAATTTAGTAATTTGATAAAAAGTAACTTGGAGAGCCATATAAAAACCTTGCTTTTTTTATGCTGGTTTAAAAATATTTTATATTGTAATTAAAGAGTATAAAATTAATAATAAACTAAAGTATTAATTTTTTTTTTTGAATATGTAGACAAAAAAAAAACACATTTGAATGAACCAATAATTTTGCAAATAGCAATAATACTATAATATTTGATATTTTTAAACTACATATGCTACAAGTATAAACTAATTATATAACTTTAAATACATAAATACATATACTTATGTCAAAAAATTTTAATTAATGAATACTTAATATATATATATGCCAAAAATATATTAAAATATTCTTTCTACTTTCTACTTAATCACAATGTTCAAAATTATTTAATAAATGATTGGTAAATCAACTAATTAATTATTTAATTAGGTCAAACATTATTAAGGAAATCTCGTTATTTCACTTTCACAATATTTTCCATTCAAAGCAAAAATTATCATCCACAATATGTGTAAAATACCTAATATTATACTAATCGATCTCCTTTTACTATATTTATTTTGGAATATCATTTTATCAATATAAAAATAAATTTTAATATAGCACAAAATATAGATACTACAATACTTACGATAAGAGATCCAATATTGCAAAAATAAGGATAGGATAAAATACCCACAATGAAGGTAAATAAGGTGAACAAGGTGTTAAACATGTTATAATCTATATTTAAAAAAATTTTAAAATAAGTACAAAAATAATAAACAAATAGGATGATCAATATTATAAAAACACGGACCTTTGAAACCACAATAGTAAGTTTAATAAGTTTCCACCAGCCAGCATCCTCAAATATATGAGAATACATAGCCACAATAATATATGAAAGTTGTGATATAAAAGTTGATGATGGAGTCACACGAATTACAGCTGTCGAATTTTCATGAAGTGATCCGTTCTTTAATATTTTAAATAATAAATAATTTGGTAATGAATAATAAAGTAACAAATAAAATACAATGTCAAAATTTATAAATAAATAATTAACAAAACTTAACTATAGAAGATCCCTGTTCAACTACTTCAACAGTAGCGTTAATAATATCTGGTGTTGGTGATATTCCATTAGTGGTTTCGACATTTATTCTTCGTCTTCTTAATTTTGCTCCATTTATTTCATTATCATCTGTAGATTCTGATGATGTTTCTGGTATTGATTGAAAATATTGAATAAATAAACATGTTAAAAAATCGAAAAAAAAGTGGAGAATTTACAAATAAAATATACATTACCAATATTTGATGAAATTGTACTATTATTTGATGGAATTCGAGAAAGTTTTTCAGGTTCTAATTGAGAACTATTTATAGATGAAGAATTATCTAATATTGGGGTAACTTTAAATGGATCCTAACAAATAGATTACAGTATATGGTCAAAACTTTCATAGTTTTTTTTTAAAAAAAAAAAAATCACTTTTTTTGTTGAATTATGATAATAAAAATATATAATTCAGTTGTTACATCAATAGTCTCCTCAGTAACAAAAGTGGAACGCATGTCGCCAACAGATTTTAAAATCTCATCACATGACGGCCTACTTTTAGCATTGCGAGACAGTAAGCATTTAATTAAACTTCTAAGTTGACTAGAAATCCTAAGATTACTAGTCATAACATTATCTGGAAATGACACGCTTTAAATTAAGTAATTGATGTTAATAAAAGTGTATCACATGATATTTTTCACATGTATCGCATGATATCACATACTATCACATGCTATCACATGCTATCACATGTATTATGAATGTTATATAGCAAAGAAAATAAAATACCAACCCTTTAAATTGCATAATTTCTAGTTTCAAAAGATCAACATCGTCAATTTGATGATATGGAAGTCTCGAATAACATAAATAATAAAGTACCATTCCAAGTGACCACATATCAGATTTTTGTGAATATTCTTTAAGATAATGACCTCTTTCATCAACTATATAAAAAAAAATTTTTTCGTTAATGGTTAATTTAATTTTAACAAAATAATACATATATATCATACAGTACTTGTACGTCTTAATTACCGGTTATTAATTCTGGTGCCATAAATTCTAATGTTCCTGTAGCACCTGTTCTATCACGTTCGGAAAGTTGGTCTACAATCTCACATTCACCAAAATCAGATATCAATACTCTTGGCCTAAATAATAAATAATATACATCAAATATATTAATAAATAGTAATAATAAATAATTACGTATAATAATCATAATAATAATCATGATAATCCGAACGTAATAATATAATAAATCATAATAATAATAATAATAATATTATTATTATTATTATTATGATTTATTATGGTTAGTACGATTATGTTTATTACGATTATGATTATTATGATTATGATTATACTATTATCATCAATATATAATACGTACATTCCAGATAAATCATTCGGGTCATCATATTGTAAAAGTAGATTAGAAGGTTTTAAATCACGATGAATGATACCCTGCTTGTGTAAATGGTCTAAACCTTCACAAATGTCCATAAATAAAGAACAAATTTCACGAAGGTCTAAAAAACGTTTTGAAGGTAAAGGAGAATCAAGAGTTGGTTGTTCATTTAAATGACCAGTATGCCACATTCGTCTTGCACGAAGAAGACGTTCTTTCTTAGTAAGATATTCATTAGAATCTTTTTGTATTGAAAAAGTGGATGGTTGGACATCAATGAATTCTTCTAAATTGCCACCATTAGCACGTTCCATTAGTATGAATAAACATGGAACTGGTGGGCCTAAAAAAAAAAAAATCAAACAATAGAAATCACGGCAAAAAAATAAATAAATAAATATTGCACCTATATAATATTATTATAGTCACAAATATCACTGATGCAAAGGAAGTACCAAAATTTGTCAATTGGTGATGTTCCAACCAGGCATGTTTATAATCTATAATATTCGGATGATGCAATCTTTCTAATAAATGAACTTCTCTCAACATTTTAACCAGCCATGAATGATTATCACCTATTTAGTAATAAAAAAAAATGAAATGAAATAATTCAGATAATTCAGATAATCCAAAAAATTAATTAAAATTCAATACATTCTTACCCACAGCAACTTTCTTTATAGCATATTCACCAAGATGAACGTTATCCAATACGTGCTAAATAAATTGAGTAAATTAATATATTTTATACGTATAAGGTTTTCATATAATATTAAATATACATATTAAATATATAAATTAAATTATTCGATCACCTCCTAATACAATATACAAAATTCACACAACTCTTACGAGGTGAGTGAATATTTGCATATTTGTATTAGGAGGTGGTGGTCGAATAAGTTATACGGAAACCATTCGGTGCTTACGTCAGACATGTCGGATAACAAAGTTATCAGTCGAGTCTTTAGTAAATGAATAATCAGACGACACGACCGATAACTAGTACATATTAAATATTAAATACTACATATTAAATATATAAATAAATTAAATATTACATATTAAATATATATGGGTATTTTCTATTTCCACCCGGGTTAAAGTCACCCGATATGTAATTTTTATTATAATATATAATACTAATTCATATAAATATCATTAAAATTCATCTACCCTAACCACTAACTACGGTAACTTTAAATCCGGGTGAAAATAGAATTTCCCTAAATATATAAATTAAATATTACATATTAAATATATATTAATCAGTGTTGTTAATGAACATGTTCATTGGTAATTGTCGCATATTTTTATTAAATTGTTCAAAGTGATAAATAATATAATAAATAATATAATAAAAATATGAGATAATTACCAATGAATAACAAGTTCATTTAACAACACTGTATTAAATATATAATACTACATATAATTAAATATATTTGAGATTACCTTGCACAGGAAAACAGAACCACGAGAACCTCTACCCAATTTTCTTTCTTCAATAAAAAATCTTTGATAATAACCTTGATTAAAAGAACTTTCCGAAAGTGAAGAAATATTTTCAATAATAGGTTCAGAAAAGGAAGAAGTAGAAGGATAAGGAGAAAATGATTGAGTTGAATTAGGAGGTTGTACGAATGCAGAAGTAGACTGCCCATTAAGTACACTAAAAAAAAAAATTTGAAAAATTAAACCAATTTTTTGAAGATAAAAATATTTTTAAAAAATTAACCAACTTTTCGGAATTTTCTAATAATCGAAAGTAATTTCTATGCATAAAATCTGATCCAGGAGTCTTTTTTTAAAGATAAAATATCACATGAATAAAGTGAATAAAGTGATTAAAATGATTAAAGTTTAAGTTAAAAAAAAAAACTAACCGTAGTTGCTGTAGGAAGAGGTCTTCTACACAATACACACATATGAGGAGAAGATAGAGCCTTTTAGAATAATAAATGAGTTATGACATTAAACAAAAAATTTTCAAAAAGAATTAGCTTGAAATATTATAATTTGCGTCAGGAAGAAAAAAAAAAAAAAAAAACCTGATTAGAAGGATTATTTTGTGGTAATCGTCGAACAGATACGCGACGATTAGTGGTATTGTAAAGAACAAGTTGACCAACGTTTTCACTACGCCTGAAGAATGATGAATTACGCCAAAATATATATAAATATATATATATTTATACTTATTTAACTGGGGAATATATACGGTAGAAAAATTTTTGACTTTATTTCAATATGTTATAACTTTTAATATTAAAAATTTTCTAAACAATTTTCGGATAGATATAACATAAAACGCGTTCTATAAATATATGTAATAAAAGTAGAGGACACATTTTTTTTTTTACCCACATTATAACAGTCCATTCTTTTGAATAAGGAACGAGTTCACAATGACCGTCAATAGAACTAGAGCCAACAATAGGCTGAGAAGAACAAAGTGGTACACTCGATGGCTGAGAATCGTCAAACTCGCCATAAGGAAAAGTACTTCGTCGCGATCTTACAATTCTATTAGGCTCAATGAAATTAGGAACAAGGGAAGCAGAACCAGAAGTATGTAAAGCTGAGAGGTTGTTATCTATATCCGAATGAGATTTTGAACTTAAATGTGATGAATTCATTTTGTAAAAATTGAAGGAAAGTTTAATTAAGAATAATTTAGAATAATTTAGAGAAGTTTATTTTAAATAAAAACATAATATAATTAACGTTGATACTATTTATGTCATGATACTGCTGTATCAAATATCTGATGTCATAAATCAAGGTCACGGGTATTTTTGACCAAAGATCATATGTTACAATAGCAACATAATTTGACTCGTGATTTTATAGCATTCGATATGTTAGTCGTACGTTAGTATTAGTATCGTACGTTAGTAAAGAAGTAATCTTAGCGAAATAAGTAAAGTTTTTTTTTATTGTACGTATCAATGAACCCTACATAATTTTAATAGTTTTTTTTTTTTATATCTGCACGAAAACCGTTTGCTAAAAAAAAGTCTAATGAACCATATTATCGCGTTAGTAAAAATCAAATGATAATAAAAATCTTTCGATTTCTTAAACTTTGTATAATAACGTGATATAGTATATAACCATTCTCTCGAAAAAAAGATTTCTGTTTATTTACATATACAAATAATATATATATAAGTTATATATATATAACTTTTATACTGTACTGTAATTTTTTTTATCACCTTACAGCTTTACAGCTTTAGCTGTACAGCTGTACTAGGTAGCTGTACAACTGTACAGCCTTACCAAAGCTTTCAAAGATGTTCAACGAACATATCACGAAAATTTATTCTTAAATATTTATTATCATAGTTTAATAATTTAATACAAAATAATAATTTAATCAAAACAATTATTTATGTTCATTTTTACTGTATAAAAAAAATAAATTATTATTGATCAAAATTATAGTAAGACGAAATGTACTGTATATTTTGTGTAAAAATTAACCGTTTATTTTTGGTTTTTGAAAAAAAAGATGGATCATATCAGATATATGATTATTTTTTTTTATTATCGTTATTAATTATATACAGTACATAAATGATATATATACTGTAAAAACACTAAAGTATTAAAAGTATGAAAGTATGTATACATTATATAAGATATATACAGTATCTGGTATGTACAATATCAGATATACTGTATATGATTTTATTTATTAATAAAGAGCTGTAAAAAGAAGCTATTTAAATAAAACGAAAAAAAAATAACGTGTTACAATTCTTCTAAAAACAATGGAATAATTCACTTTTTTTGACCACGCGACCTTTTGAGAAATTTTACCCCTATAGAAAATCTACAATGGGATATATTCGTAAAAGAAAAATATTTTAAATTTAAAATGGTACATGTTCGTAAAAGAAATATTTTTTATTCTTTTCGTACTTTTTGTACTAGCATTCACGTTCTTTTTTTGGAATACTTAACACTTTTTTCTTTTAATGAATGAACAAAGTTCATGAGGGATTGTTTGTGAAATATGATTCTCAAGCACGACATCAGGTGTTTAAAAAATTGATATATATTAATATTATTAACTGTTTGATATATATTTGATACGTATAATATATATCAGATATATATTTTGTATAATAACATAATAAAGTTTATTAAATTGTAGCATTAATAATGTTTAAAACTGTTTAGCAAACAATCTATAATTAATTAACGAAAATCGACTAATTGTTCATAAAATTTTAAACAACGATAATTCTGTAATTCTGTAATTCTGTAATTCAGTAATTAATTGGTTAAACCCATTTTTTGTTATTTCTGCACCACGTGATCAATTATTTACATAGGGTCAAACAGAGGGGTAAAGGAAAAAAAAATAAAAAGTGCATAATTCTGTAATTGCATAAGTTTGAATTGTGATAATTGATAATTGATAATTGAAAATGAAAATACCTACCCTGTTTGGGTTTGCTATAGTTGATAAAGTTTTGAGTGTGAGAATGAAAATGAGAGTGCATTACTTCTTTTATAATCATTACTGTATATCATTACAAAAAAGAGAATGTAATAATAAATTTCATTAAGACCGATAGAGTAATAACAGACGATATTAATCAATATCATTGATAAACATTGAATAACATTGAAAAACATCATTGAATCATTAAATCATCGGAAAATATCAATGAAAAAATATCATTGCACGATATCAAAACTAAAAAAAAATCTTATTTTTAAAAAAAAAAAATTTAATCAAAAAAAAAAAAATATTACAATCTTTAACAAATACTACATATACTGTACGTGTAAAAGCGTAGATGAATTGACCATAAAAAAAAAAAAATAAAAAATTATAAGTGACATACTTTTTGGTTATTAAAAAGCTATATAATATTTGAAAGCTATATAATATTTATAATATCTTGATTTTTTTTTTTCAACAAAAAAAAGTAATATAAAATTTTTCGAAAAAAAAAAAACCAAGAAAATTTTTTTAAAAAATATATACAAAGAAAAAACATGAATAATAATGTTGAGACTTTGTTTAAAAAAAAAAACAGTGGATGAATATGTGTATTATCCGTATAAAATGTTTATTCCCTTTAAGATATATTTTAAGATATATTTTGAAGATAAATTTAAGATGGATTAACACACATAAACTTTGCTCTTGATTAATAAATTGTAAGGTTATTATTACATAAGAGAAGGTAAATTTCGGGGAATATCCCGAATGGACATATTTTTTTGATTGAGAAATTTCAGAAATTACAAGCCGAATTGGACGTGTTCCTATTAATGTAAATAAACAAAAATCATTAATATTAAAATAATAATAATAATAAGAATAATAATAATAATTAATAATAATAATGTTAAAATAATAATTATGAAAATAATATTTACCATAGCAACTTGAACAGAAGAATCCTCTCGGCTAGTTTCCCAAAATTTCATACGACCAGTAAGACTTGTAGTATCATTATTATTTCCAACAATCAAACTAAAAGGATTCATTTTGGAAGGTAAAGTATATCTTCGAACAGGCATTTTTCTGAATTGAATTTGATTAGGGTCGGCGACAGACTCCGATGCTCTTCGTTGCAAATTTGGATGAGAAGTAGGTGAATTTGTGGGTGAAGTTGCAGGTGAAGAAGCTATCGATGATATATCCGATACGGAGTCTGATGTATCTCTAAAATGACGACCATCTTGTTCGAAACTATTATCAACCACTCCAAAACCAATCACTCCTGCAAGTGTTGAAACGATACGTGAAGACATTATGTATGTATTTTTTTTTTATAAAAATTATCGTTATACGTTATTTTGTTATCGTTATATTTTATATTTATATAAAAAATTTTTAAATTTTTAAAAAATTTTATTTTTATTTTTTTTTTTTGTTTTTTTTTTCAAGAAAAACAAGACGGAAACAACAAAAAAAAACTAACGAGCGTCGATTTTTTTTTTATTTATATAATTTATAAAAAAAAATATATATATATATATTGATGAAAAAAAAGAATTAAAATTATATTTATTCTCCGAAAAAAAAAAGGAAAAGAGAATCCGGGATAAAATTTCGAAAAAGACGAGAATTTGGGGATTTTATAAGTTTACAAAAATACCGGTATATAGTTGTATGATATAAAAGAAAATATAATATAAATTTTTAATGAAAGATGAGCAGCTGATAAGATGTTTTTGTTCCGAAAATGTCGCCTGTGGGAGATTTTTTTTGTTTGTGTGTGTGTAAAAAGAGAAAACTCTTCTTTTTTTATGCTTGTGTTTATTGTAATAGATTTTTAAAATTACACAATATAAATGTGACTTTTGAAAATTTTTTTATCATTTGATTTACTGGATTATGGAATAGTGACTTCATATTTTATACCGTGTAACTTCCACGAAAAGATTTGCTCATATGTTTATGTGACAAAGTTAATTATGATGAATTGTCGTGACAATTTCTCTTACTTGTTGATTGTTAATACTGTAAATATAGTAAATTACAATTACAATTACAATAAAATATAGTAAATATATACAGTAGTAGTGAATACAGTAGTAAATACAGTAGTAGTAAATACAGTAGTAGTAAATACAGTAGTAGTAAATACAGTAGTAGTAAATACAGTAAATACAGTATAACTATCACTGATACCATACTAACATTGGTTTTTTCTGTAAATAAATAAAGTTTACTAGCCAAAGAAAGTACAAGTACCACAAGACCAATTTCCAATGCTGTTTAACATCATATTTAAGCAACACAACATATCGTCATTCTCGAGAATTACGCGTGATCTTACTTCCTAAGGAAGTTAATACCCCGGTAAACTTTTATTCAAGCTAGCGAATAAGAGAATAATGTAAAGAAAGGATACACGTTTAATATTGTCGGAAAATCAAAATAAATATTTAGAGACAAAAAAAATCATGAAATACTGTAGTGAAATTAGTGAAATATAAAATAGAAATAAAATTATGTGTAAAAAAAAGTTTATCTGTTATATTTATATATTTCAAATAAAATTTTATACTGCAAGTAAGAACACTAACAAAATCAGTTTAAAAAGAAAGTAATGCATTTACAATACAAGTATGGTAGATGCCAATCAATTTTTTGGCGTATTCCTAATTTTATGCATGCATATAGTGTAATGCCACTTGACGAGCGAACCATCTTTTTAACCGTGTTGGTTTTCTTAAAGATATATATAAAAAATTATGGTTGGTTCTCGAACTGTCACTTCCGAAATGTCGCGTGAATCTGTGAAAAATATATTGATTCTTGTTTTGTTCAAATTATATGTGTTATGTAGATCTATTTAGACGTTGTGTTTTATATTTTCTCTCGTTTTGTATGATTTCGTGCAACTTTAACGTTAAAACTGTAAATTGAATCTCACAATTTTTTTTAAAAATCCAATTATAATTTTACAAATCTAAGCCTCTTACAGCATAAAATGTACTATGAAATAAACAACTAAAAGTCAGATGACCATCCTACCAATGTAATCCATTCTTATTTAACGCCCTTTATCATTTTTATCATTATATATTATATATATTATTATTATTACAGATTATTACTGTATTAGAGTAACACTTTAACATGTGTACATATATATAACCCTGCATTCATATCAATATAGTATCAATATAGTGCATTCATGCATATTTATACATATTTTATACATATATTTTATACATATTTATGCGTCTTCATGCGTGTACAAAGTAAATACACGAATTATCTGCCGGTTTTTTGTAATAACGTGATATCTATTAACTATTACTGTAATTACCGTATCATAATTTATTATATATAGTCTCTATAAATGGTTATTTTAAAAGGTGGAGAAACTTTTTAAGTATTTCGTATTCATATTCATATTCATATTAGTATTAGTATTAAATGATTGGCTTATCTGTTATTACATTTTTATATTTTTTTTTACGCGTACACAAAAAAACACGATAATGTTTGAATTTTTTTTTTTTTTGGCGTATTTCTTTTCAAATCCTCCTTTGTTCTAGTTATCCTAGTTGACCCTAAATTAATTCTCGTTTTCTTTTCCCGTGCTTTGGTTCACTAAACATATATATACATATAATATATAATATCTTCAATTTTCTCATTTTTGTCATTTGATTCAATTATGTCATTGTTTATATCTTTCAACGTGTCATAAATTTCATGAACAATTACTGAATTAAAAAAACCCACTAAAAAAAATGCCTGCTAAATCAATAATGATTAATGAATTTCTTGAATATTCTAGAATTTTCCGTTACCCATAAAGATTCCGCTAAACTAATTATGGTATAATTACAAGAAATTATAAATTCGATAAATTTTCTAAAAATTCTATCCATTCCAAAAAGAAAAGTGAATTCCCCCGTGCGAATATTTTGTTTTTTTTTCGCAAAATCACCCACGCACAAACAATATGATCTATCCATACATGCAAGATTATGCTATATGTGAATAAATTGTTAATGGTAAAATACGTAATTACAGATTTATATAATAATTTTCTTATCTGCTTTTGAAAAATATTGTTTGTCAAAAAAATTCAAAAAAAAATTGTGTACGCCCCCAACAATTCTTTTAATTCTTTTACAACTTACAACTACAGAACTAATATATATAATGTATATCATCTTTTTTTTTTATTACTTATCTTTTATATATATATGACATTATCAGTTATATAATATCTTTCGCAATACACATTGTTGAAAAATGTCAAATGTCAAAGTTGTTCACGAGAAAAATGTTCGGGCTTTTTTTTTACTACCTTCACACGCTTTTGATTAATTTGTTCGTTCGTGACATTTTGTTTATCTTTACACACGGTAATGTGTTTATTTTTTTGTTGATCTTCATGTTCTTTCGCATTAAAGTATTCCTTATCAGTTTTCTTTTTGGCATATTATTAATCAAGTTCCTACTATTAACTTACTCTCGTTTTTTTATTTATAATCACAAAAATTCATAAAATTCATAAAATTCATGTGCTTGTTATTTTAATTATGTGATATAAAAGAGTTAAAAATTTATTAAACCTGTTAAAATATTGATTAAACCTGTTAAAAACTCGTTTTTTTTCATAAACAAACAACTTTTGACCTACCTTTAACCCTATGACAAAAATTCTATTACCGGTCTTAAAGGATAAACTTGCATCGATAACAAGTAATTATGTTACACTTATGTTCTACTTTTCCTTACTTTTGTCCTCTGTTATAAATTAACTTTCTTATTTCAGGATTAGTTTCCTGATTTTTTTGATTTAGAAAGATGGCTTTTGCGGCCAACAAGAAAGCGCATAGTTTTATTGCAAACAACGATATTTTATATATTATCGTTATATATATCTGAGATATTTTAGATATATTGTATATTTATTCCATTTTATTTTATTATTACATACATACCTGATATTTGATACTTGATACTGATACGTACTGTACGTACTGTACTGTATCGTACTGTACTATATATATACGTTTCGTACGTACCTAAGTACGTAAGTACTTACTGTACGTAGTCTGTACGTGTTGTACGTGTTGTACATGTTGTACATGTTGTACGTATTGTACTGTACGTACATACTTATCAGGTATGTACACTTATTTTTTTAAAGAATCTCCCGCGTATTTAGCCACCAAATGCAAGATCTATTTATTACCCATTAAATATCTCGATTATTTCCTCATTTTTTCTAGCTTATCAATTATCACACCAACTTATCTTGATCACATGACCTTTTTTGGTAAAAAATAATGATAAAAATATTTATTTTCTATCGATTGCGTGATTACCTAAAAACTTTATTGATATTCGATAATGTAAATCTATTCTACTTTGGTTTACTAATATTGATATCTGATATGAAATATATGAATATACCGGTATTCAAATATGTAAATGTTTTGAAATTTCCCTTTAGCGCCAGCCTAATTTTTTACGTTTAACGTTAGTCTAATTTAAAGTTTTTGAAAAATCGCGCCCCCCGAATTTGTCTAATTTTATATACTAATTTACTATATATTTATAAATTTCATGTGATATCTTTCTTTTTATTTCTTTTTTTATATTTCTTTGTTGTTTATTTATCACTTTATAAAGATTTTTTTGCATCCATTCAAACCTTTCATTAAAGATAATTCGGTAAGTTTTTTTATATATATAAACGTAAAATTTCCCATGAGTACTACATTACACTTTTCGTCATGTACTACCATCCCTATAAAACTCGTGATTATTTTAATGATACACTAATTTCATTAACAATGGTGATCGATTTAAAATTAAAAAATAAAAAAATTGTGGGGTAATAGAAAACAGTAAAATGCTACTTGATTTTCTATTTACAATGGTGTACACAATTTGTTTTTTTTTTTTAAAAAAAAAAAAATCTTTGGAGTAAATATAATAATTGTTACATTACAATGATACGCACGAACCACAAAATATTAATTAGTTACCATATATCGTATATCTTACCTTATGAATTTTTTATAATTTTTTGCTTTCGCGACCAATACTCTTGTTTATATATTGTATATTACTGTATAAACTTTTTATCACTTTGTTGATCGTAGTGGTAATATATACTATATTTTACAGTATAAAAACGTAATGAATATACTGTATTCTCGGTCATCTACTTGCTTTATATACTGTATATATATATTATATATTATATAATTACATTCAGATTTGTCACATTTACTATATGTTTGTTCAATTGGTTTATACAGTAATTTTATTTATATTTTTTATTTTTATTTTATTTTTATTGGGAATTTGTAGTATTAACCTTTATTAATTATTAAATATAAAAATATTTTAAATTTATTATTTTACTAATGCTCTAACAATATATAATTGCAAATTATTAATAAAAATATTTTTTTATATATGGTGCAAGAAGCCTATACTAGACAATAAAATAGTATAACTTTAAAATGCATTAACTTTTTGTAGAGACAATATTTTAAAAGATATTTGGCAAATTTGTAGAGCTTATCATAATGAACAAAGTTATCAGTCAGATTTTTAAAATGTTGCCTTTATAAAAAGTTATAGCACTTTAAAGTTAGTTAAAATTGAAACACATAGTAATTATATATAAAACAATAGTAATCTTTAAAACGCATCAACTTTTTATAGAGACGGTTTTTCAAAAAAATATTTGGTAAACTTATAGAACTAATATTGCTCTACAAAGTTACTGGTCAGTTTTTTAAAAAACCTCTTGCACAAAAAATTATAGTGATTTAAAAATTAAACCATGTTGAGTATAGGCTTCTTGCATCATATAAAGATAAAAAAATTGAACTTTTGTTTTATTGTTCTATTTGCTAATACTGTAATATTAACTTTTGTACAAGAAACTATATTACTTGACTTAACATGTAAGAGGGTAAGGAATATGAAGATAAAGAGAATATAAACAAGATAATAAAAAGATGGAATATAAGAACAACAGATTTATAGTCAAAGGATAATATCAGTTTATTAAGTATGAGATTTTTAAGTACAAATATTTTTAAAAGAAAAAAAATTGACAAAAACCTGCTTTGCCTTGGAGAAAAAGATAGAGTTTATATATCTGTAGAAACTTAAGATTTTCACAATAATGAACTAAGATAAAAGTACTATGATATCAAACTAAAATAATGTACTATAATAATGTACTATGATAACATACTAAGATATCATACTAAAATATTGTACTATAATAATGTACTATAATAACATACTAAAATATTGTACTAAGATAAAAAACTCTTTCCCAAACATCCGTACATCACTAAATAAACAAACAAAAAACGGAAAAGAGTACACAAACACACGGCTTTTATTGTACAAATAATTAAGTAATTAATTAATTAAATAAAAAGACAAACTATAACAACACCTAGGAGAAGCTGAAAAGAAAAGGAAAGACAGAGAACGACAGAAGTAGTTGAAAAGACAAAACTACACAAGAACAGGTCTTCGGACCAGATTTGATAACTTTGCTCAAAGGGATGGAGGCATCCAAAGAATTTGAAGCAGCACAAGAAAGTTTTACAGAAAGATTAATTAGACAAGACGAAGAGGCTGCTCAAAAAATAGAAGGAACAAAGAAAATCAAAAGAAAACACTTGACAAAAGATAAAACCGAACTCGAAAATGGGGATAACGGCTCGAACACTGAAAACACAGAAATGACGTCATCGGAAATGGAAATCAAAACAAACACCGAAATGGAAATCGATCTGACATCATCGCAGACGAATATAGAAAATGCTGATCTACAGGGGTTTGGTACGGGAACCGAGGATCGACAGTCGGGTGTAGAAATTACCGAGGTACCGGGAACTGACACAGAAATGGAGGATCGACAGCTATCGGACAAAAATTTAAGCGATCACGTACAACTAATGAAACTAGATCCACAGTTTGAACAAAGGTTGGCGGAAAGACTAGAGGAAGAGTTGAAAAAGGATAGAGAAAATGAATTAGTAAAAGAAAAAGAAAAGAAGGAGAGTGCAAGTAAAGTAGAGAAAGGAAAAGAAAAAGCAAAATTATCATACAGTGAGGTGGCCAAAGGTCCAGGAAAAGATATAAAGAGGCCTTTTGACGAAGAACGACAGAGTAAAATCAGCAGAGGCATAGACAAAGTATTGAGGGCTAATAGCGAATTAAAGACCGAGGAATTCGATGGAAGGAAATGGCATAAAAATAATATACTAGCAGCCTTTGAAGCTATGGCAGAGTTAAAGGAGTTTATAAAACACAAATTCGAGAGTAGAAAAACGGCAATGAAGATTCCAGAGGCTATAGAAAGGAAAATGCATTATAGAGACAAGGCATTCTTTAGAACCTTTACACGAAGATTCGAAATACAACCCAAACACCAGCTGGAATTTTTGGAATTGTTAAATGAGGCAACAGAGCGATACAAGAAGAGCTACGGAGCACATGTACTAAATAAGAACAACAAAGAGCAACTCTATGACAAATTAAGGAAGAAACTGGGCATAGATTATCTAACAAACCAGGAATTTGGAATGATGGATGCACACCAAATAACAGTATTAATACTGTATGTAGTCGGTTTTGCGAGGATCCGAAACAACCTTAACTACAATGACTTAAAGAAAGCGATCGAGGAAGTTCAGGTGGAAGTTAGAAGAAAGCTACCAACAGAATGGAAAGAGATTCCTCTAACGATAAGAAAGGGACTACCCTGTGAGCTACCGATAGAAAACTCAAAGTGGACGGGAACAGTAGCGATCATCCTAAGGAAAATATATGCATTCGAAAGACTACCAGAATCGTATATCAGTGATAAAAGAGAAAGATTACCGGACTACCCTGAGGATCTAAGAGCGGAAGTAAGGAAACTTTTTCCACTAACCAAAAGAGAAGAACTAAGGGACCTGAGAAGGAGAAAGGAGGAATTAAGTAAATACTACCATATGAGGGCGTTACCAGATGATTATTTCGAACTACCAGCAAAGAAATTGGAATTACCTGATGCAGTCCAAGATCTAACACCACGACTGAGAGAGATGTTCCCGTTTTGCCCAAGAGATGATGAAGATTTCAAAGCACATATAGAGGAACTCAGGAAAGTCTATGCATTTAAATACTTACCCAACGATTATATAATCAGAAAGAAAAGATTACCAGCCAAACCTGAGGAACTGGCGTTAAAAGAGAAGTTTGAGTTTCCAATAATGTCGACAGAGACGGCAATAAGGTTCATTGAGCAGATACCAAGCTTCTATAGAGTGGTAACACTCTTACCAAGAGAATACATAGGAGTAAACTATACATCATTAGAAGATCTACCAGTAAACTGGGAAGACGTAACCAAAGTGAACCTAACCCTACCGATAACAAACACAAAAGAGCTGATGATCGCGGTTAAGGCATTAAGGGAATTTTATTTCTTCTGGAAAATACCTGAAGATTGGATACAGATTAGGGAAAAAGAAAATGACAAGAAGACAAAGGACGAGGAACGTTTCCCAACAAGCATCGAAAAATTAAATGAAGAACTACAAAATAAGAATATAATCGACTGTCCGAAATTCCCAATCGAGGAACAAGAAGAAGTAATTGAAGAAATCAATTTACTACAAGAAACTTTCAGAATTGAAACAATACCAGAATGGGTGTTTAATATAAAGGAACTTCCAGAACCTGATTGAAAGGTGTTTGGAGAAGATGACTACGAAATAGTAGATACAGAAAATACAGATATGGTAGAAATAATTTAAGCCATCCAAGGAACAGTGGTCCAAGTTCATCGAACAAAACAACAATTAAAACAAACAAAGGAAATGAAACAGACAAACGGGAGGTGATTACTGAAGCGATTGAAGGATTAAGCAATGTAAATAAAAGAATGAAAATTCAAATGTCAACTATAAACGTACAAGGAATAAATGTTGAATTAAAAAGGAGGTTGATCCTAAAAGAACTCGAGGAAAGAAAACTGGATATAGTTGCACTAACTGAAACAAAGCTTGCAGAAACAGAGAACTTGCGAACACAGCTAATGAACGTACAATATAAAATATATATTACAGCTACGAAGCCAGATAAGGAGATAAAGAGAGAAGCATCTATGGGAGTAGCAATACTAGTAAAACCAGACATTAGTTGTTATATACACAACATACAGACACACGAAGGGACAGCGATATATGTAGATTTCTTCTTCCCACAATATAACAGGATGCATGTAATAGCGGTATATATACCAAGCGATAAAAGTGAAATTTCGAAACGTACACAAGAAAAGATAAAATCATGGATAGAACAGGCCAACGCGAGAGCAATGAAGATTGTAATAATGGGAGATTTTAACAGTAATATGCATAGAAAGGAGAACGAAAAAAGAACACCGATATTCAAAACGATGCAAGAAAACTCAATGATGAGTCTACTGAATGAATATGACATTAAGGACTATACATGGAAGAGAGGAGAGTCAGAATCACAGATTGACGATATATGGATATCAACAAACCTATTCATGAAAGCAAAATACCCTAGTATAGAATTCTTAGTGGCAGCAAACAGTGATCACAGGATGATAGGTACCGAACTGCAATTAGGCGAGATCAAAAGAATAAGAAGGAAAAAGCAAAAGAAGAAAGTATACCTGTACAGGGAGACGGACAAAAGTGCTTGGGAAAATTTCAATAAAGAGGTGGAAGATAAAGTTGAAGGATTGCAGATTCAGCGTGTTATTGACGAAACCACACTTAACAAAGCTTGGCATAAGCTTAATCTGGCAATAAAACAAGCGGCAAATAACAATATCAAAAATAAATTGGTAGTAATGAGAGGCTTCGAAGCAAGGACTAAAAAGGCCTCGATTTTGTACAAAGCACTGGTTAAAATAAATAAGGTAATAAAATATTTAAAAGAGTTGAAGCAACCTCTAAATCCGAGCACGGCCGTAGAAGGAATAAACAAAAAACTCGAGAAGATAAGCGAAATGATACAATGTGGAAAAATGGAACTGATAGAAGAAGATTTAAAATACACAAACATTCAAAAAAGCATACTAAAAATCAAGGAAATCAGAAGATTGATCCACAAATGTAGACAGGAAGAAAACAATAGTGAGATTAGAGAGGAAATAGCAGAAGCAATCGAAAGAAGAGAGAACAACCTTCAAGCCAACACAAAGAAGATAATAGATAGTGTGTTGAAGAGGAGACGAGCAAGAGTAGAGATAGAAAATATAAAAAAGGGAGAAGAATTGTTAGTAGAGGCAGAAGAAATTAAAGAAGAGATTAGAGCACATTTTAGAAATTGGATGAGAGAAAACAAAAGTAATTGGGACTTCTGGGAGGAATGGAAGGCAGAATATGAACCTAAGAAAGAAGTCGAAGAAGAACAGTATGAGTCACTGATTAAAAAAGTGGAGATGCAAGAGTTGTCAACTATCATCGCGAAGGCAAGCTCGAACAAAGCAACGGGGCCTGATGACATTTCAAATGAGATGATCAAACAGTTACCACAAAACACACTAGAAGTTCTGTTAGAAATAATAAACTTTGCAATAGACACAGGAATAACACCGAAGGCGTGGAGTTATGGGCTGGTCTACCCTATAGACAAGAAAGAAACGTTTGATGGAGACCTGAGACAAACTTGACCGATAACCTTAATAGAGCACGCTCGAAAAATCATGACCAAATTGCTGACAATAAGACTCAATAGGATCCTAGTAGAAACAAAAATACTTAATCCAAAAAACAATTCAGCGTTA
>QKWP01001129.1:79570-113411 GCA_003550325.1 Gigaspora rosea
AAAAAAAAAAAAAAAAAAAAAAAAAAAAATATTGTACTAAGATATCATATTATAATAATGTACTATAATAGGAATTATAATGAAAATAGCTTCTTTTTAAGAATGGAGAAAAGTTCTTTTAATAAAACTAATACTACAGATTTGGTTGGTATAATAAAATTTGTACTATTCTTAATATTTCTATCTAAAACTAATATTTAAAAATTATACTAAAATTATACTCATATAATACTATTCCCTTTTTCAAAAATTTTGCTTTGCAAAATTTAAGAAGAAATAAAAAAAATTAATATAAATGAAAATAATAATTAATATATATATATATAATAAATAAAAAATTATATAAAAAAAATTAATAAAATAATATAAAAAAGGCCACTCATAACCAGACTATGTTACCTCATATGTACTTGGGCATAATATATGGTCCAGTAGTGAGGTCAAACCTGTAACTATCCTAACAGTCACATGCTCTTACCACCTAACTATAAGAGGTGAATCACTGAAAATTTTTTAAATGCACTCCTTTTGTTTATCAATTTTCTGTATAAAATTGTTCAATTAGATCATCAAATTTTGTTAACAGTATATTATGAGCTGTATGTTATACTACATACACTTTTGCTTTTACTTAGAAACTTTCTCTCTTTTTTTTTTATCAAAAAATAAAATTTCCTCTTCAAAATAGATCATAGACGCTGTCATAGTCACTTAAAACATAGTTTCCATTGTTCAAATAGAACTACTAATAATAATAATAGTAATAATAATAGTGATAATAGTAATAATAATAATAATAATATTGAAAGGTAACTAATAAAAATAGAAATATTATTAATAATATTATAATAATAAATTTTTTTTTATATAAAATGCAGCAGGATTTGATTGATGTAAATAAAGAGTTAAAGAATATGAAAAAGAATTAAAAAAAGCTCAAGATAAATTAGCTTATTTGAGGACAGTTCTACTAGTATCTCAATACAAACAGATATATGATTCGAAATATAGAAATGATAAAGAAAAAGAAGAAGTAAATGAAAATGAAAAAACAAAAAAATATGAAGATAAAGAAATAGAAAATAAAAATAAAGATAATAAAAGAGAAGTTATTATTATCAATAATGATTAAAAAAATTTTTTTTTGTATATATATATATTTTTTTTCTATAAATAAATAAAATTGATTAAAAAAATAAAATTGATAATATTCTATTAGTAAAAAAAAATAATTTTCAATAAAAAAAAATAAAATTAAAAAAAATAAAAGTTTTTAATCAAAATTTAGTTAAAAGTGTAATTTAATTTGGCAAAAAGTGTAATTTAATTTGGCAAAAAGTATAAAGTAAAATTTTTAGAAAGTATAATTGAAAAAATAAAATTATTTGCAAATAAATAATCATTAAAAAAAATAATCGAGAGAAAATAATTGTAAAAATATTAATACTTGATCAAAGTACTAATAAAATTGAATAATAGATAAGTAAAAGATTCAAATAGAAGTGGTTAACCAAAATATAATGATGAATTAAGAGGAATAAAATAAATAAAAAAATAAAAATTCAAAATTCCCACTTTAATTCATAATAATAAATTAAAAAACCAAAAAATTTTAAGTATTATAGCCTCAATTCCTAATAAATTGGATAAAAAAACCTTTAAATAACAATCAACAAATAAAGAACCTTTATTCAATGAATAAAGGGTTATAAGATATAAAGATAATAGCTTTATATTCAAAAAAAATAATATCAGTCTAAACAAAAAAATTTTTTTTATATCTAATATTATTCAAATATGATAGTGAAATCGTAAATAGAGCTCATATTTCCTAAATATAAAAGAAAGAATATAAAATAAAGACAATAAAAAAAATTAAAGAAAATTAAAAAAAATAAAATATCCATTGATTCAAGCCATTAAATCCAAAAATCAAAGTTCAAAATCAAATTTTAATTCACAAGAAAATAATAAAAATAAAAATTATATAATTGTTGAAAATGAATTTTCAAGTTTATATAAATAAATGAATTTTCATAATTTTTTTGTTTAAGAATTAAATATAAAATTGTAAAAAATTTATAAAGTTTATTTTGTATATTTTGTTGTTTTAAAATTCTTTTTTGTTTTCTTTATTTTCAAAAATAATAAGTTTTAGGATTAAAAAAAAGAGTTAAATAGGCGTCACTATCCTGTGTTACATATATGTATCACTAGTGTTCCGTATAATTCGGACCGGGCGGGTATTTTTGAAGATCCGAATCCGGTTCAAATACCGAATCGGATCTAAATTTAAGGTCTGAAACCGCATCACGTAGGCCCGGGTCCGGTCCGGATCTGAGAAATATAAAAAAAAAAAGAGTGTGCACGATCGAATTACAAGTATAAAATTGAATTTTATAAGGAGGTAACTAGTAATTTGGCGTTTTAAAATCTGGCAAATAGTATCCTTTTATGCGTTGTTTATACTATGCTGCTTGAAACGAATTAACCATTAGATTAGAAAAAACTTTCATTTTAGAAAAGCTACGGTTATGGCATTATAGCTTATTTGCAACACAATGGGAACATACGATTTTGTCATAACCGTAACTTGCTGAATTCCTTTATCATCCAAATAAAAAAGCGCAATTGACAAATAAATACATTAATGCAATTCAACAATTTATTTAATCCACACAGAGCATTAATTATTATAACTTCCAGAAGTAAAGATTCAAATCGCGGCCCAAAGGGTTTATTTAATAAAATTGTTATCTTGCAGAAACTAGTAACGGGCATGTGTATAAAATAGAAATGAGCAAATCCTAAAAATAAATAACATGTTAATAAAGTGCTTATAGAAGAGCAAAAATGCGAACAAAAAAAAAACTTAACATTTAGTAGTTTTATATCAATTAGCATTGCGAAGTGTTATAGACAATATATAAGCCATTAAGTAATGATAGAATAATTAGAAATGCATAAAATAAAGAATTAATAAGTATTTAGAAAAAACATTTGTGAAAATAATAAATACTTACTCTATTACCATATTGATAACATTAAAAAAAAAAAAAGGAATTTAATAATTTATTCAGTTAAGATAAGCATACGTCTTTTTTAATTTTTAACAGCTGCTTTGCCTCACTTAATATGCCAGGAGTGCATCAAGTATGACCCAGGTTTACATGAGGAGGGCACCTTCCTCATTAACAATACAAAAAAAACTTTCCAATTATATTATATAATTGGATTTGTATTCTCAATGCACTCCTCATGTAAATCCGGATCACACTTGACGCATTAGGGCAGCTATAAAAATTAAAAAACCCTTTGCCGTTAAAATATAAAAGCTAGAAAAGAAAAGTTGATACGGATACTTTATATATTTAATCGGCTAATTCTCTCCACCATGATCTAAGGCATATTGCTGCCCATACTGTTTTTCCATCCAATTGATTTCGCTTGTTAGTTAACATGTCACCACTAATACTAAATGCCTGCTCGCTTGGAACACTTGTAGCAGGTATTGAGAGACAATCTCTAGCAAACTTTGCGAGATTTGGATAACTGCTTTCATTTACCCGCCACCATTCTAAGATGTCTGTATGTTGATCTACGATTAGTGTTTTTAGGTATGTGTCAAACTCGCTTTGTGGTTCCATACGCATTCGCTTGTAGATTCGTGATATTATACTTTGAGAAGGTTCTGCTATTGTACTTGCTGTTTCTTAATTAGGAGGTGGTGGTGCATATTTATCTTTGTATTTATCTTTAATACTTAAAATATTATACATAAATATATTTAATAGTACTCTTAAAAGTATTCATACATTACTCCTACCCGGGTCTATAGTATGGGGTAAATTTTTAGTAAAATGTAAAAGAGCCGAGTAAGAAGTAAATAAATAAATAAAAATTAAATAGAAATAAATAAACAGAATTTGATATTCGAGTTTTGTAATAATTAGAATAAATTACTTTATTATTTCTAATTTTATTATTATTTTAATTTATTATTATTACAAAACTCGAATTTCGAGTTCTGTTTATTTATTTCTATTTAATCAATTAATCGATCGATTAATCGATTAATAATCAAAAAAATTTTTTTTGTTAAAATGCGCATGTGGCGCTCAAATAATCAATTCTCAATTTATACTACTAGACCTTATTTGAAAAAATTCTAACTTACATATCTTTAATTTGATTAATAAAATTAGACGACCATCCGAGTCCTTCGAAGTATCGAATTTTAAGCCTTGGATCTAGCATGACTGACGAAATATGTAAAACACTTGTTTTTTGACAATATTCGAGAAGTTTATTAGAAGCAGCTTCGCATCCTTGCTTTAGCCATTCTGGTGTATCATCGTTTTGTCTAGTTTCTTCAAGTGATTCAAACAAGGAATAATAGAGTAGAACGAACATTGATAGTGTCGAATATTCTGATGATGACATAAATACGGTTGCTAAAATTGAATTAAAACTATTATTTTTTGTTCTATAATACTTATTTAATAAATTCGATACTAAAAATATTCTACTATCTGCAAAAGGTAATAAAACTTTAACAAGAAGTTCTATTACTTTCCATTCATTTTCAGCCAAAATGTATTGGTGTAATTCTGTTTTAGCAAAAGATATAGCATCCAACACTATACGCAGCTTTAATGCTCGCTCACACATATAAAAGATAGAATTCCACTGTGTTGGTACATCAAGAATTGGCTTCAATAAAGTTGATAGCTTTAACTTTTTGTAGTATATTCGTGATCCTCTAATACTTTTTATCAATCTGCGCAACTAAAATAAAAAAAACAAAGTATTACAAGGATTTTACTCAAAGTTAATACAAAAAAAAAATTTTTAATGCACATTAACATAACTGTGCTTTGAAGAAATGTATATCGCACACATATGAGATCATATTGTCATGAGTCATATGATTGATCATTAAAATTTTTTGATTAAATAATTTTGAAATATGACATCATATCGCATAAATCACAAACCCTTGGATATGCAATCTCACGTGAGATACATCTTTAGTAGCTTTGACTTATTATTAAACACATAATGCAAATAAATTATATAATGTAGAATGCATAAAATATTAAAATTTTAATATGTATATTAACCTTTTCTATTTTGCTTCCTACAACCCTTAACATACATTGGACAGCAAGATTTAAAATATGGTTAAAACACTATATTGATTGCTATGTATTATCAAATCTGAAGCCAGCTATACGTATAAAATTAGCAAAATCACGTAGAAACTTTACATTAGCAGACACATTATCACAAGTTATTGATATTATTTTTGAAAATATCCCATTTTTTTGAAGATAGTCTTTCATAGCATTCGCAATTGCAACGCCCGTATGTGTATCCTCTATAAAAATAAAATCAAGAAGAACATGTTTTAATTTTCATAATTGATTTAAATAATGAATCGTAACAGCCATAAATGACTTTTCATTAGTAAAAGTTGTCCAAATATCAGTTGTTATAGCTATACGTCTGGGAACTTCCTGCAATTTGTTTTGAAATTGTTCACGCTCTTCTTCAGAATTATTCATAATGTGTTGTTTTATAAGATCGGCGAAAGATACTAAAAAAACTCACATTTATATTTATTTTACAATAATATTAATATATTAAATATATTATTTAATAAAATTTTACCATCTACTAGTGTTCTGAAGTTCAGTTCAGTTCAATAAAGGTTCAGGTTCAGGTTCAATGAACCTGAACCTGAACCTGAACCTGCTCTAAAAGTTCAATACTGAACTGAACCTGAACTTAAAATTATTGAACATGAACCTGAACCTGAACTTAAAAAAAGTTCAGTTCAGGTTCAGTTCAAGGTTCATGAACATGTTCATGTTCATAATATATGCACATGTTTACCTAAATCACAAAGTTGGAATTAATTAGTAAAATTTAGAGAATTATAGAAATTTGTATAATTTTATTAATAAAATTATACAAATTTCTATGATTCTCTAAATTTTACTAATTGATCTTAACTTCTTGCACTAAGTAAACTTGTTAAGCACCAAAAAATACATCAAATCAGCATATTTTATTTTACTTTTCTTAAAATTTGAAGAAAAGATGCTTAATTTTGAAAATTTTCATCAAAAATTCAAAATTAAGCATCTTTAACGCAAATTTTAAGGAAAATAAAATAAAATATACCGATATGATGTATTTTTTGGTGCTAAACAAGTTTACTTAGATCAAGAAGTTATGATCAATTAGTAAAATTTAGAGAATCATAGAAATTTGTATAATTTTATTAATAAAATTATACAAATTTCTATGATTCTCTAAATTTTACTAATTGATCTTAACTTCTTGCACTAAGTAAACTTGTTAAGCACCAAAAAATACATCAAATCGGCATATTTTATTTTACTTTTCTTAAAATTTGAAGAAAAGATGCTTAATTTTGGAAAATTTCATCAAAAATTCAAAATTAAGCATCTTTGACGCAAATTTTAAGGAAAATAAAATAAAATATACCGATATGATGTATTTTTTGGTGCTAAACAAGTTTACTTAGATCAAGAAGTTATGATCAATTAGTAAAATTTAGAGAATCATAGAATTTTGTATAATTTTATTAATAAAATTATACAAAATGCTATGATTCTCTAAATTTTACTAATTGATCATAACTTTTTGACCTAAGTAAACTTGTTTAGCACCGTAAAATACATCATATCGGTATATTTTATTTTATTTTCCTTAAAATTTGTATCAAAGATGCTGAATTTTGAATTTTTGATAAAAATTTCAAAATTAAGCATCTTTTCTTCAAATTTTAAGAAAAGTAAAATAAAATATGCTGATTTGATGTATTTTTTGGTGCTTAACAAGTTTACTTAGTGCAAGAAGCTATGATCAATTAATAAAATTTAGAGAATCATAAAAATTTGTATAATTTTATTAATAAAATTATACAAAATGCTATGATTCTCTAAATTTTTACTAACTGATTTATACTTTTCACTCTAAGTAAACTTGTTCAGTATTAAAAAATACACATATTTTTATTCAAACTCAAACTAATTTGCAAAATTTGGACTAGTCTGACCAAACTTATGATTGAGTTTGAGTTTAGTATAAAGGTTTAATAATAAAATTTAGAGTTTGAGTCTGGTCTGGACCAGACCAAACCCGGACCCAAACCTAGAATCACTAGTTCATATGAACACAAGACTGAACCTGAACATGTTCATGAACTTATGAACTAAACCTGAACTAAACCTGAACCAGCTCTAAAAGTTCAATATTGAACCTGAACCTGAACCTGAACTTGACCTAAGTTCAGTTCAGTTCAGATTCATAGAAACACTACCATCTACTTTAGGTTCTAAGTAAGTAAATATAGATCTAAGTTCATCGTCTTCGATAATTTGAAATAGTTGATTACGCTTTACAATCCATCGTATTACCATGTCAGTAAATTTTTGCTGGTTTACGTTGGCGAGCTTTTAACATTTCCAAAACATTGGCACCACTTTTTACATTTGATTTTTTCAGTTCAGGCACTTTGCCTTTATGTCTTTTGAGATGCTTTAAAAGATTTGATGTCGTTCTGTTAGTATAGACCAGTGAACTGCTACAAATATCACATGTAGCACTATCTTTTGCCTTTTTAAAATACTTCCATATGATGGATCTATAAAATAAAAAAGGTGGTAAATAAAAAATATATACACATTTTTTAAAAGTAATCTTTGTATATATTACTCTTCATTTGTAGATGCTTTATTTGTAGACACTTCATTTGTAGACGCTTCATTTGTAGACACTTCATTTGTAGACGCTTCATCACAAGTTAAAGGTTCTACTTGAGATGATTTAGGTTCACCTTGGTGAGATTCGTCAGAATGTACTTCATTTTGGAATGAAGCGTCTCAGTTTGATTCATTTGAATCAGTTTGGTACGATTCATCTTGGTGCAGGTAAAGTGGTTCACAGTAAAAACTACTGTAGTATGTAAATGATGACCCATGTTCTTCGAATTCATCTTGAGAATATGAATTGGTTGACATTGAAGTGTAAAACAAAGAAGAAAATAATGATAAAAAAAAAAAAAAAAGCTCTAAACACAAATATTTATTTTTTTTTTTTTGAGCTTTTTTTATCGAAGTTTTTCCCATGCTCAAGCTTTTGCTCAAGCTTTTTTTCAAGCTTTTTTTCAAGCTTTTTCCCATGCTTTAAAAAAAGGGCATTTGTAAGCTTTAAACTACAGGTTTAAATGCAGGCTCTTATTAAATAAAGTTCTTATTTTTTTATCGCCATGTTGAATTATTGAATCGTATATAGAAGGCCTTTATTAACGACATCTGATCATTTTAAGTTTGGCTAAAAAAAATTATCCAATCAGCATTTAGTTATTCTAATAGACCGGACGGGCGGGTATTACCCGAGCAGACCTTCGCATAGGTCTGAACCAGTATCGATTCTGATAAATCATGGATCCGAACTCAGCCCGTCAACGGACCGGACCGAACCCGGACCAGACCCGGATCTTTTGCAGAACACTATGTATCACTTTTGGGTGCGATACTGTTATATATCGCCAAATAATATATACAAAAATTAAAAATTAATTATATGCAATATTTTTATTTGTCACTAACAATTATTTCACCAATAGCTTATTTAGCCAACATCTAGTGAATTGATCTGTCTAAAACATTTTTGCTCAAGTCACCTGATGGTGAAACGAGTCAGTTAAAAAAAAGGCACTTAGATTGTAATGATCTAAAATAAAACAACAAGGGGTTTAATTGTTCAATCAATAAGGTAATCGACAATAGAATCAGATGTTTAATCAATAAGTATTTAAAAGGAGCAGGTCATTCCGTAGGTTAACTCACCTGTTTTCACCTAATTTGTTATTACCTACTGGTAACCTGAGACACCTACCCACTAGCAGGTGATACAAGTAATACCTATATGGGTCAATTTACTACCAACATCACAATTTACTAAAAAACTAAAAATATACTTTTTAACTCTAACTCTGATATTGGCTAAATGAGTTTTTAGCGAGAAGAATTTAACTCTAAGGCCAGAAATTTACTAATTACTATGATGCTATCCTGGTTTCAGCTATAACAATGTTTGATAACAGATAAGTACGGTAATTGGGAACTTCCTAAATAGTTTGGACAATATTGTTTCTATCGTGTTGTTAGTGATTCTAGTCAAAATTAAAAAAATCGACTAAACTGATTTTTCGATCTAGTTAGTTGATTTTTTTTAAAATCAGCTAGCCGATTTTATAAGTTTTCAACTTTGCATATGTTATAAAAGAATTAATTAAAAGTAAGCTAACAGTACTTTAACAATACTTCAACAGTGGCTTAGCAATTTTATATAAAATTTATTAGAAAAAAGCCATAACAGTACTTCGATAGTACTTCAATAGTGGCAAACTATTCATTTAAAATTTTTTTGACTAAACCGACTAAGCTGAAAAATTTCATCAACTTGGCTGGTCGGAAAATTTTGATCAACTAGGATCACATTGTATGAACTTCAATTAAATATATGTATAGATCCTTCATATAAGCGCATCATATGCACTCGTTAAAAATAGTTGAATTCTATCAAATTAGTATGAAACTTTACATATGCTCCGATTTTTGGAATTTATAAAAAAAGCTTATTTTTTTAAAACTTTAAAGCTAAATAATTTTTGATCTACTAGTCCATTTTAAATGATTTTACTACCAAACTGTTTGTCTCTTTAAGATGATTCCAATAAGCTAAAAATCATAAAAATCCAATTACAGGGTCATAAGAAAATGTGCTATCAAATAGGTGACACACCTTTTTTTTTTTTTTTTAAATTGCAATGTCGCATAAGTGGATTTTTATTAGGTTTTTTAGATAATACATTCTTGGTTAATGAGAGTACATATAGCCATACGCAGTGTTGTACACGGACATTGTCCTGCTGATTTTTCAGGGACGCGGACAGTCCGGGACGGGACGTCCGGGACATGTCCGCAATAATGTCCCAACATGATGCACGTAGTGTTGTACACGGACATTGTCCTGCTGATTTTTCAGGGACGCGGACAGTCCGGGACAGGACGTCCGGGACATGTCCGCAATAATGTCCCAACATGATGGACATGTCCGCCGGATAAAACCAATCAAATTGCGGAATTATACGAATTTTATTGGTTGATGATCACGTGTTTAGTCGCCAAATGTTCAGGACAAAAAAAATTCTGGGCGGACATGTCCCGGACGTACCGTCCCGGACTGTCCGCCGTCCATGTCCGTGTCCCATGACAATACTGGCCACACGTGCAACTTTTGGTTGCCTATTTTAAGTAGTCCACCCGAAGGTTCTACACTATACGCCGTACCTGTAATCTAACTAGGAGATTACCCATTTAAACTCTCTGGTGTCCTCTGTCCTGTATTACCCACCACAATCACACCTACACATAACCTCGTGCTGCTTCAATTGAAGACCACCCAGATCGACATTTGCCATACTACTTGCACCCTAATTCTATAGGTAATCTAGTAGCATTCCAACTACCGAATTACCCTAGGGAGGGTGTAGTACAACCCCCTAATCTTTCTATGTCCCACACATTTCTAGATTAGGTATTGAATACCTTCGCAATGGCCGAAGCCACCACTAGCAGTTAGGGCTAACCATTAAACCGCACAGTATCCTTGCCCTTGCAAGGTTTATTCCGATCCCGATACCTACATCACTAGTCCTATAACCGATCCCTCCCAAACTACCAAACCAGTTAGCCCGGATGGGTCGTTGTATCTCGGCTTTAGGTGCCTTTTTGGTTAACTTCCCTTGGTTCCTAATTCTATAGCATAGAACCTTTTCCTCCGGTTTTCCGGTGGCCAGGTTGGTGCCCCACTTGCCCCGGGGTGTTCGTCCAGTTCTTTGGTCTCAAATTCCGGATCCGCAGTATCGTCAAAGATCTTCATTACCTCCTTACTCAGGTCTTGCCAAACGGGTTTCAAATATTCTGGTTCCTTGGATTTGTCTGTGTTACAGAACACAACTTTGCCCAAAAGCTTCCATTCAAGATGGTAACCAAGGACTACAGGTAATGTACCCAACTGATTGTCGAATAAATGTTACCGGTACACAGGCCTATTTTTCTAAATCGTCTTCAGTGGGATTTGAACTCTAGACCTGCCACTTGGGGGTAACAACTTAACAACTTTCCTAAGTCGCCACACCCTTAGGTGACACACCTGAAATTGGTTTAATATAGATCAAACCAATTTTAGATGCATTACCTATTTAATAGTGCATTTTCTTATGACCCTATAATTGGATTTTTATGATTTAGGGCTTGTTTGAATCATCCCAAAGAGATGAACATTTTGGTAGTAAAATCATTTAAAATGGACCAGTAGATCAAAAATTATATAGCTTTAAAGTTTTAAAAAAATAAGCTTCTTTTATAAATTCCAAAAATCGGAGCATATAAACTACAAAATAGGGCAATAACTACTACTTTAGCATAAAATATGAGCATTGTTTTCATAAGGAGTATTTATTTCTGAATCACATGATCAAATATAACACTAATTTTACTCTAAATATATAATACTTTTGTATTTAAAATCAATTCCCGCAATCACTTTTTTTTATAACCAAGTTGGTTACATGTTCCACACTTATATGAACCATGGACAGAACTTTTACCTTGCTTTGGTTTTTGTTCTTTTTCAATACTACTTATTATTCTTCTTTTTGAGGTCTCCCTTTATAGAGATGTGATCCGTTATCTGTTTCCATCCGTTTTCATATTAAAATCCGCAGATATCCGCCGATTTTAATATAAAACGGATGAAAACAGATAATGGATCACATCTCTATCCCTTTACCAATGATTTTAGAGGAATTCTGAACATTAACAAGGTTTACCAAAAGTTCTGTAGCTATTGTTTTAGATTCTTTATCAATTTCTAGCTCAGATTCAGATTCTTTACCACTTTCTAGTTCAGATTCAAATTTTTTTGGTAGAAAAATTCTAGTTCGGTAATATGCTGTTCAACTGATAAATCTCTAGGATTATTTTGTTCCTGATTAGTCATAGCAACTTGTAATCTTCTAGTTGCTTGTTGCTTATTTTTCTTCGTATTAATATATTTCATTAGGGCCTGAATTATTTCACTATTCTTATTGTCCATGATAAGTGAGTGGTTTCACGTGCAAGTCTCCAGATTTGTCTATATTGATTCTTTTTATTAACAGTTTTCTTTGCAACTAATGCAGTGACTGGTTTGGTAACTATTTTGTGCATTGAAATTGTACAATTGTTTGAGACTAGGTCAAGCACAACTTTTTTATTGTTGAATATTATTAGTGATTTAAACTGAGAAAATTTTCCTTAATCAGTTAACCAAACTGAAATATTTGGTGTTAACCGATTCAACCGAATAAGATTACTTCACGTTTACTTTCAGAAATTTTCGAACCTTTACTCAAATTTTTGTCTTGTCTACTATGTTTATTCATTTTCTTTTTAGAACTTTTCAGGACTTTTGCTCTTATTTCATTTTATCAACTGATTCTCAACTGGTTGTACAGGTCACCGATTAAGCATTTACTCAACCAGCTACCTGAAATTTATTCAGTTCGGATTGGTTAACCGATTATAGCCCAACCGGCTCAAATCACTAAACATTATATTATCTTCTTTTGATGTTTTTTGATCTTGATACTTATCCTTGTACCATTGGGTAGGTATCATAAAAATATAAAAGGTAGTTATTTCCGAATATATCATTACACAAAAATAGTAGCGGCATACAATGCCTTTGAAAATACTCATAATGCAGGAGCATAAAAAAGTGATCTGATTAACAATTATTACAAAATGGACATAATATCTTTTCTCAGCACGCAAATCAATAACTTTCCAAATTTTTTTGATATCTTTACGTCCAATTTCATCAATTATAGCTTGAAGCGTTATATGCCCGCATCATATTGGTTTTCTATAAACCTATCATAAGTTTGTTTATCATTTTAATTTTTTTATTTTTATTCAAATGTTAGACTTTAAAATTATTAATAGCTATTCCAAATAAAATAAGGGAGTTACTATTTTCACTATAGTATTTTGCTATTTCAACTATAGTTATACAAAATTATCTATTTTTAGAATTCAAAATAATATATGCACTTATATTACACAAAGGCCTAGTGCATTGTTTTTGAAAAAATTAATTTTTGGTTATACGATACTGATATTGTACAATGTTATACAAGTCTTATTTTGGTAATCTAACCCTGGGTCAGCTAGCATTAAGCTTAATGCTAGTGGGCACTATCATGCCCATTTTACTTATTTGCACAGGTAACACAAGCCAAAAAAGGAATTCTGATTTTGTAAATAAACAAAGTGCGTGAGATAAAAATTTAGGGTTAGTGCCTTAACATTAGAGACTATAGAGTTAAAGTAATGCTTAATATAAGTAAAATTTCATCCCAGTCATTTTTAATTAGTGCACCAAGATCAATTTAAACATTAGTTATTGTGTATTTTCGCTTTTTTCTTCTTTTACACATGTTCGAATTCTTCATCGGGCTGATCCGGAATAGTCAAAATTTGCACTCTCCGATTGGCTATTTCCTCTCCAGGAGCTTTATTACCTGCGCAAATAAGTGGATGCTTATCATGACAATGCCCCTGGTGGGGTTAGACATAATTCTGGCCCACCCTAACTCTAAATCTAGGAGTTCTAAAAACTAATTGTTCAAAGCAACATCCAATCACAGTACATATACTGGTTATACAACGTATGCACGTACATTACACAAAGCCCAGTGCATTGTTTTCGCAAAAATATTTTTTGGTTACATACCACTAATGCCATGTAACATTATACAAGTCTTGTTTTGGTAACCTAAATCAAGTTAGATTAATTGAAGATAATTAAAATTATAATATACAATATTATATTAAAATCTAAAAATAGAAACTTTTTGTATAACCATAGTGGAAATAGCAAAATACCATGGTGGAAATAGGCATTTTCCAAATTATACTCTTCTATTAACAACCCTAATCCTAACCCAAACCCAAACTCTAACCCAAACTTTAAAAGCACTACAAAAAATTTTATTTCAACGCTTAACTCAAGATTAATAAGGAATGTTTTATTTCTGATTTCATTTTAATCTGGTTTTATTTCAATCTATTACAATAATATTTACTTATCTGTTTTTAAGCCAGTTTCTTATTTGTAGGCTCAATTCTGTTCGTGTTAATATAAAAACATTGATCTATTTCAATTTTAAATGCTATACTGATCATTTTAGTAGTATATTTATTTAGCACATCAACTATCTCTGAAAAGAGATCCTGTCCAGTCATGGGTACTGTTGGTAGTATAGTTAAAGTTTTATACTTATGAAACTGTTCCCATTGTGCTTTATCTTTTAATCATTGATCCAGGTGTTCAACAAGTTCATAAAACATGCTATTTGCTTTTAACTTTTTTTTGATTATTCAGTTATACCCCTCCACCCATGAAGTGCTTTCAATACCAGCTATAAAAATTTTATATAAGTATGCATGTGCCCATGATTGATGACTTTAGTTAAGGACTCTGAGCAAATAATCATTAGTTATGATATATTTTTTTCAAATAAAATTTTTCATCTTTTTTCACAAAGAGGTTCACAAAGACTATTTCTGTATTGATAAAAACTTTTTATAAACTCTTCTCATTTATTTTCCAACTTTGACTTTAAATTCTTAGGAAAGTTTTGTCCAATATGGAATATGCAGTGTGCTGCATATGTTACTGGAAAAATATTAAATATGGCAGCATTTAATGCAAGATCTGCATCCATGAATAATACAATGGATGGTTTATTTGTGGCTTTATCAATACAATTTAGAATCTATATATATGATTCTAATATCTTTTATTATATAGAAATATTAGTACCGAGTATCGCCAAAGGAACCTCTCAATTCTTAAATAGATTGTTATAAAATTCATAACCTATTTTTGAATTAAGTGTTTTTCCTTGGTGATATTTATATAGAACCAAGTTATTAAGCAACTAAAAAGAACTGATAATTGTTACCTCATTGCTGACCAAAGCTTGACATGTAAGTCTTGATTTATTATTGTTGTTGACTATAATAAAAGAGAGAGTGGTATTTGATATTAATTGGCCTGTACCTATTGTTATTAATTACTATATCATAATACTTTAACTATAGATTAGCTTGTTCAGATGGCATTCAGAAAAGTCAAACCAAACGATTTTCTTTATCAAGTTCAAAATTAATCGTCCACTATGGTCGGCTACTTTTTTTTTCATTAGTAATACAAGTAAGGTAAATGTATTATTTGTTGCATTTAAGTTTTTTGCTTTTCTGAATTTACTAATAACATTAGCAAGATCAGAGGACCCCGGATATCTAGTATAGAGGTTATACTTATTTTTTTTATAGCAAAACCCCTGAAATTTGAGAAGCAAAAAACAGTTTTTGCCAATTATCTTGGCATTCGTGGACCAATTTGAATAAACTTTTTTTTAAAATGAAGCTTTCAGTAAGGCGCATCTAACAAAAAAAAAGTTCATTCAATTCTGATTACTAGATCAAAAGTTATTTAAACAAATACAGTCAGACCTCCATAAATGCAACCTCCATAAATGCAATACCTTCTCAAATGCACGTTTTTTTCTATTTCGTAAAATGTTATTAGTGCTAAATGCATGTTCTATATTCTATAGTGCAGGAACCCTTAAATCAACAAGCGAAATTGATAATTTTTAAAACGTTATAAAAAAATAACTAGTATAGCTAGGTCAATTTTTCTTTCTATAGCAGTGTAGAGAAAGACTTTAAGAATAAAGCTATAGAATTAGTTTTTTGATTTATAAAGTTTAACTACTTTTATAAAGGTTTAAAGTTAACTATTTTTATTAATAAATGTAAAATTTGGCCGCTATAATTTTGGCCAGAATTACCATAATGCCAGCCAGAATTAGCAGAATTATAAAAAAATTTTAAAAAAATTTTTAAAAAAGTTAAAAAATTTTTTTTATACTATATTTTTGTTTTTTTTTTATTCGCAAAATTTTCTGCAATTTTATTGGCTCCGACCCAATCCGACCCAATTTCCGACCCAACCCAAAATTTGGCTGCATATATAGGACTAGTTGATTTAAGGGTTCCTACACTGAAAATAAATGCACGTTTTCTTGAATAACATTTTATATTACACTAACCTCCCTAAATGCACGTGGCCAATCAAATTTTAGTATTTAAGACAGGTTATACAGTTTTGGTAAAAGTTACACAAACTTGATGATCTAATTTTTAAAGCTGCAATTTAATTGGCTCTCTCTAAATGCAAATCTCCCTAAATGCATATTGTAGGCTTGTTCCTATGAATTGCATTTATGGAGGGTTGGCTGTATATTTTGTTATTTTTAGCAAATTGGGCCAAAATTGGCCAATATCCAGTTATAACCTATATGAGAAATGTCTGGAGTCCTAAGATCAGTATCCTGAACATTCATGTTTGGAAAATGAGCTTTAAGAATATTTTTTTGCAAAGTAATTGATAGATTTCTATACTTGTTCATTAGTTCGATTTCTTTTATAGCTTCCTTGCTTAAAGACCGATATTTAGTTTTATATTTCTGAGTCTCACATAAGCTTATAATTGTGCTTATTAACAGAACCCCGAAGAACTCTAATATAACTCAGATCTGAGTTTGTATAATTTTAGCAGTATTTTAGCCAAATAGATGTATAAATAGAGCAAAATTTGAAAATTTAATATATAAAAATACAACATTTGATGAATTTCTATACAAAATTTTCTTTTTTAGAATTATCTGAGTTGTATCAGGGTTCTTTGGGGTTCTTCATTGACTATTGATGTTAATTTGATTTGAGAACTGTCTTCATCTAATGAAAGATTACAATGCCAACAGTAATTTAATTTTTTCGTTTTTGTATTTCACTATGTTCCTTTCAGAACTGCCTCTGGACTTTTATTTGGTTTATAATTCCACTAAATTCACAACTTAAGGTTCTTTTAAACACTACACCCGTTTTGTATATCCTACTCTATATTTTTTAATTGCAAAACTATTCCTAATACTACAGTCAACACTTTATAAATGCAACTTGTAGGAACAAGCCTATAAGGCGGCTACTATACATACCCCCCAAATTTGCTATTCATACCCCCTATCAAAATTAAAAATTTTTAAAACTTTGAGCAAAGATATTTTGACAACCATTTGACTAAATTCAATGAACTTTTTTTATTTGAATTATATGAATATGTAGAATTAAAATAAAAAAAAGTTCATTGAATTTAGTCAGATAGTTGTCAAGATACCTTCGCTCAAAGTTAGAGAAAAATCAAAACGCCTATCAAAATAAAAGCTGCGCCAAAGTTTTTTAAAACTTTGAGCGAAGATATCTTGATAAACATCTGACCAAATTCGATGAACTTTTTTTTATTTGAATTCTATGATTTTATTGAATTAAAATAAAAACAAGTTTATCGAATTTGGTCAGATGGCTATCAAGATATCTTCGTTCAAAGTTTTAAAAAACTTTGGCGCAGCTTTTATTTTGATAGGAGTTTTGATTTTTCTCTAACTTTGAGTGAAGGTATCTTGACAACCATCTGACTAAATTCAATGAACTTTTTTTTATTTTAATTCTATAAATTCATATAATTCAAATAAAAAAAAGTTCATTGAATTTAGTCAGATGTGTGTCAAGATACCTTCGCTCAAAGTTGGAGAAAAATCAAACGTCTATTAAAATAAAAGCTGCGCCAAAGTTTTTTTAAAACTTTGAGCAAAGATATCTTGACAACCATCTGACCAAATTCGATGAACTTTTTTTATTTGAATTCTATGAATTCATAAAATTCAAATAAAAAAAAGTTCATCGAATTTGGTCAGATGGTTGTCAATATATCTTTGCTCAAAGTTTTAAAAAAGCTTTGGCGCAGCTTTTATTTAGATAGACGTTTTGATTTTTCTCTAACTTTGAGTGAAGGTTTCTTGACAACCATCTGACTAAATTCAATGAACTTTTTTTTATTTTAATTCTATAAATTCATATAATTCAAATAAAAAAAAGTTCATTGAATTTAGTCAGATGTATGTCAAGATACCTTCGCTCAAAGTTGAAGAAAAATCAAAACGTCTATCAAAATAAAAGCTGCGCCAAAGTTTTTTAAAACTTTGAACAAAGATATCTTGACAACCATCTGACCAAATTCGATGAACTTTTTTTTATTTGAATTCTATGAATTGATATAATTCAAATAAAAAAATTCATCGAATTTGGTCAGATGGTTGTCAAGATATCTTCGCTCAAATTTTAAAAAACTTTGGCGCAGCTTTTATTTTGATGGACGTTTTAATTTTTATCTAACTTTGAGCGAAGGTATCTTGACAACCATCTGACTAAATTCAATGAACTTTTTTTTATTTTAATTCTACATCTTCATATAATTCAAATAAAAAAAACTTTATTGAATTTAGTCAAATGTTTGTTAAAATATCTTCGCAAAATTTTTTAATTTTGATAGGGGGTATGAATAGCAAATTTAGGGGGTATGTATAGTAGCCGCCGCCTATAATGTGTATTTAGGAAGGTTTGCATTTAGAGAGAACCAATTAAATTGCAGATTTAAAAATTAGATTACCAAGTTTGTGTAACTTTTACTAAAACTGTATAACCTATCTTAAATACTAAAATTTGATTGGCTATATACATTTAGAGAGGTTAGTGTAATATAAAATGTTATTCAAGAGAATGTGCATTTACAAAATATAGAATGTGCATTTAGCTTTAATAACATCTTACGAAATAGAAAAAAATGTGCATTTTAGAGAGATATTGCATTTATAGAGGTTGCATTTATAGAGGTCTGACTGTATATTCTATAAAGAATGACTCAACTTCTTTTCATATATCAAATACTAGATTTTTTAGTATATTTTTTGATCGTATGGTAACTAGTAACAATATAAGGTTATTAGTATGAATTATAATATAAAAAATAAGACCTCAACTGTTGTAAGTCTTACAATTTGTATTATTGATTTCTATTTCATCCTTATTTAATTCACTAACTGCATTATTTTTATTAATATGAATTATATTATCTGCATTTTCTTAAGTTGCCAAAAAATTATCTGCCATATTAATTATATTATCAGATTTAAAGCTATCTAAGCATGTATAAATAACTTTTTCAGTTTCTTTGCAAATTTTGAATATAGCTATAGTAATTTATTTAAAAAATATTAGTGGGCTGTCTATTATTTTACCATATTTATTCTTTTATTTATGATACTACATGCTTAATATTTCGTCCAGACTAGCTTCTATAAGAGCTGTTGCACTCATATTATTGATTGAACACATGAAGCTCATTTTAGTGGTTTAAGGTAACAGGTAAAGCAATTCTAATAGTTATTTATGCTATCATTTGTAGTTTGTTTTAGCATACAATATATTTATATGTCGCTATTGTTTATTTAATAGTATTATGGCAATATATAACAGTATTGCATATTATATAATTTTTAATATGCGACATAGTTATACATTGCTTTTTTTTTATGATTCATTTTATAGTATTTTAGTTATAATACACCTGCTACAGATTGCATACATTGTGATTTATATATAAGCTATATTGTCATTGTTGGTAGGAGCAATACTATACTATCAAATAAATATTTCACACAATCTTACATATTCTATGTGTTACTACAACTAATTATGTTTATTAATTTTATGACACAATAATTTAAGCATCATAGATTCTTTGCAACAAAATATTGTTTCCATCAAACCTGCATTAGCCCCATACTATTTCTTTATAGTCTTGAATCAGGAGCTCTGTGGCTTTTGTTATTGGGAACTTTATGAATATAGGGTCTTTGGATATAACCAAATTGTGATTTAGTACTGTTCTGAAGCATTTTATTTACAATAGCAATCACGTATTATTATAAACAGTATTGTTGTGTATACTATATCCAAAACTTTTTTTATCCATGTTCATGTCCAAATGTCTACAGTGTCCACAACTGTCCAAAGAATATTTTGACTTTAAAATTTAATAAATTAGTTTAAAAAAGATATGATTATATATTTTTTATAGTTTTGAATATTTTTTTAAAAAGAAAAAAATAGATTATCTTAATAAAATTTTAAGTAATTTAGATTTATTTTTTTGTTCACAATTGTTGACAAATTGTTTAAAGCTGTCCCGTAACAATACTGATTATAAATATAGTCACCTCTCTCTAATTTGAACCTCTTTAAACCAAACACTATTAAACTCTCTCTAAACCGAACAAAATCTTCTAGAACATTTGTAAATTTTATTATAAAGTTCGAATAAGCCATATATAACTTTTTGAAAACTGAACTTTTTCAAATTTTTATATAGAAAAAAAAGCAGTCCCGGCAGTTCGGATTAAAGAAAGTTGACTATATACAATTCTAAATTTCTGAATGCTAAGTCATATTTTTATAGTTTATGAATTTAAAATTGTTACAACCTTTGTTGTAAACTACTTTGATTATTATAAATTGCTATATAATAATACTAGGCAAGTATTAATTTTCTGTAAAAATTAAACTCTGCAACTTAATATAGGAGAGCTTTTAAAATTCTTAATAAAATATATTAGGATAGGATTCCAATCTTTAACCCGAATAAGGGGGCATCCATAAATAACGTTATGTACCCCCTCATAGTAGTGCTGGACCCCCCTCTACTATATAAAAAAATTTTTCAAAATCCGTATGTTTATATATAAAACTTTACAAAAACTTGAATATATTATGATCCAGTGGTCCAATTTGGATGATTTTGGTACCATTCGATTCGTCTCTATGAGACGAATCCAATGGTACCAAAATTATTTTATTTGGATTACTGGATCACGTTTTATTAACGAAATACTATTGATTTTATAGTAATTTTATAAGAAAACATAATAACCAATAGTATTTCGTTAATAAAACGTGACCCAGTAGGCCAAATCAAATGAAATTGGTACTATTCGAATTCTCTCCTCGAGACGATTCGAATGGTACCAAATCATCCAATTTGGACCACTGGATCAAGTTTTAGACAAATTTTAATAAAAAAATTGCGTTATGTTGGGGGACCCCCTCTACATAGTGGAAAATCGTTATATTTTGGGGGACCCCTCTCAAACATAACGTTATTTATGGATACCCCCTAATCATGTATCTGATTTGATATAATGGTTGGCCTAACAGGTTATGGGTAGAAATTTTTAAACCAAATTGGAATTCTATATTAAAATTCTGGTTGACTAGGTTGAAATAAATCAATTTTATCCAAGATTATTATTGTAAATTTTATTAAACACCTAGTTGATAATTCATTATTAATAATATTTAGTACTAGCCTTGATTTGATACTGAAGTTTTAAAAATTTTTTCAATTTGTATTATGTGATTTAGCATATATATTAGAATGTATAGTATTACAGTTTTTATACTATATATATGTCTATAGACTTACACAAATGCTACGAATGATCTTTTTTATTATAGCAAAATGACTAGTATTACTAAAATACTTACATTACCTATGGGTCTAATTAATAGCAATAAAAATTAGCATTAGCGATTTCAAAATTTTAGGTAGTAATTTGCTGACATAATTAACCAATCAGATTTAAATGTGACATATAAGCACATCGCTAGTGGTGACGTATAGATTTATCGCTTTTTTTGATTATATAATAATAATTGATATAATTAACCAATTAGATTTAAATGTGACATATAAGCACATTGCTAATAGCGACATAAAGGAGGCGTGGGTATTATGGATATGTTAAAGTTTCTACTAATAAACTTTTTAAAAATCAAATAGATTTTTATACAATTTTTATTATTTGAACTATGCTTAATAAAGAATAAATTATTACAAAAAAACTTTATACTCATATATTGTTTTAGATATAAATAATTAGTACACAAAATAAAATATAAAAACTAAATTTTAAAAGAAAGAGAGGGTATTGTGGACACAGTGATAAATTTTGATCTACTGGTCCGTTTTGGATAATTTTACTACCAAAATGACTGTCTCAGTGAGATAATTCTAACAAGCACAAAATCATTAAAATCCAATTATAGGATCTTAAGATCATTAAAAATATATTGTATAAAAATTTGCAAATTTTCAAATATATACAAAAACTTATCCCTTAAACCGTCCAGTTTCAGCAGGCAAATTTGCCTGCTTAAATTTTTTATTTTTTTTTTGATTATTAAGGTGAAATCATGCCTCGGTCTTTATTAAGCTATAGTTATCATTACAATATCCTTGACTATTGTATTGGATTACTACAACTACCAAGTACCGAAACTTAGACTATTTATCTGTGACCTAAACCTACCAAAATATCCTATATGTCCCACTCATATACTCAACCTGGTTTTTGCATCTTATTTGACTACTAATAGTACCTATAGCGCTACCGCCGCCAGGTTCGTATCTCAAGCCATTTCTTAAATGCTGTCGCAACCTGGCACGTATTTCAAGCCACTACCTTTTTACTAGTATCTATAGTATAACACATACTCTTACAAAGTTCACATGATCCCAGTACTACCTCATTCTTTTTCTAGTTTCTTTCCCCTAGAACTTTCCTTATCCTAGTTGCTTTCCTACTTCCAATTTGAAGACCCGGAAGGGGTTGGTCTGTCCTGGCGAACCCAGGAACTCCCTCCTCCTGGTACATAATTCTATAAAACATGTTTTTTTCCTTCGAAATAACTATGGTGATTCGGTTAGTAGAGTTCGCCATAAACCCTTTTGTCGTAAGTCCACTTCCGGTCAGTCCAAACCAGTCAGTCCCTATCTGATTCCTATTCGGATACTGCTGAAAGTTAGCTATTTCTTTGCTCGGATCTTGCCAAATATGGTTTCCTATTGTCCTATAGTTCTGTGCATAACATAGCGCCTGTGCTTCCCAGGATTTTATGCATCCCAATTCTGTACGTAAAACAGAACCAGAGCTGCCAATGCGAGTTGGTGTAATCCAGGAAACAGATATGAAAATCTGAGCTCAGAGTTTAGGTTACCATAACAAAAGTAAATTTTTCAAAGTCGTCTCTAGTGAAATTTGAACTCAGTACCTTTTGTTACAACTACTTGGAGGGTGACAACAATCCAACTATACTATGTTGCCACACTCCTCCTGCTTAAATTTTATAAATTTATATCTGATTTATTTTTTTAAAAAATAAAAATATTTTATAATTTTTTTTTTAAATAAAAACTATGTTTATATACTATTTAAAACTTCTTTTTATTTGCTTAATATTTATAAAAAATTTGAAGTTGTTTATAAAAGAAAAATTTATAATTTTTTAAAAAAATTTTAATTTTAAAATTTTTTTCTGTTTTTTTAGTTTTACTTAATAAAAATATAAAATTGACCCCCCTATTATCTTAATCCAAAGTTGTAAATAATTTAAAATTACACTACTTTTATTATTAAAACTTTTATAACTTATTAAACAAAATTTGAACTTAACTTAGTAGTAATTACAAAATTTCTCTTCGGGAACATATAAAATTTTAAGAACCTTTTTATAATTTTAATAGTAAAACTAAAAAATAAATTTTATTAAAAATGTAATATCTTTATCAAAATTAAAGATAAAATGATAAAATTTAAATATATTATATATAAAAGAAATATCTTTAATTTTATTCAATAAATAGGGGGGGTCAAGTTTAAATAAATTTTAAAAAAACTCAAAAAAAACTTTTTAAAAATAATTTTAGTGGGCAAATTTGCCTGCTAGACGGTTTAAAGGATATTTTGCATAAATAACAATATCTTGTGATCTAGTAATTGGAATTGGATGATTTTTATACCATTTGATTCGTCTACAATACCTTCTGTCCACAATACCCTAGAATTTTATTAATAAAATTTTATAAAATTTTATGATTCGCAATATTTTACTAATTAATTTTAACTTAATGCACTAAGTAAACTTGTTAAAACCTAAAACTGCATTATATTAGCAGAATTATTTTATTTTTTTAAAATTTAAAGAAAAGATGCATAATTTTGGATTTTTAATTAAAGAATCAAATTTAAGCATTTTTTTTAAATTTCAAGTAAACTAAAAATAATATTACTAATTTAATATATTTCTAGGTTTTGAACAAGTTTATTTAGTACATAAAGTTAGAATTAATTAGTAAAATTTTGTGAATCATAAAATTTTATAGAATTTTAGTAATAAAATTCTATAAAATCTTATAATTTACAAATTTTTATTAATTAATTCTAAATTTATGTATTAAGTAAACTTGTTTAAATTTTAAAAATATATTAAATTAGCAAAAATATTTTTATTTTACTTAAAATTTGGAGAAAAGATATTTAAATTTAATTTTTTTGATCAAAAATCTAAAATTATGCATATATTCTCTAAATTTTAAGTAAAATAAAAATGGGTTTGCTAATTTAATATATTTTTGGATTCTGAACAAGTTTACTTAGTACATAAAATAAGAATTAAGAGTAGAGTGTAATGCAGATCATTTTTAATAGTAATCATGTTGCAAATCATGCAGATCATAAGATATCGTATAATTTACATAGATTTTAACCAATTAGAATTAATTATTTCTGTAGATTTCCTCATAAACATTAACAACTCCTCGCAAATTTTATAGTATTGAAAAATTGAAAAATATATTGAAATATTCTTTCTTATATTTACAAAAGATTTTAAATCAATTTTTTATATTGTTTTCAACTAATTTAATTTAATTTTTAAAATTATTATAACTTGTTTATATAAACTGACGATTTTTGTATATACAACAAATAATTTGCCATTTATATTATATTGTATTACACTATACCCTTAATTAGTAAAATTTGTAAATTATAAGATTTTATAGAATTTTATTAATAAAATTCTATAAGATCTTATGAATCATACGATTTTATTAATAAATCTAACTTAATGTATTAAGTAAACTTATTCAGTATTTAAAAATACATTAAATTAGCAGAAATATTTTTATTTTACTTAAAGTTTGAAAAAATGCTTAAATTTGATTTTTTTTGATTAAAAATTCAAAATTATGCATTTATTTTCTAAATTTCAAGTAAAATAAAAATAATTATGCTAATTTGATGTATTTCTAGATGCTGAACAAGTTTACTTAGTGCACAAAGTTAGAATTAATTAATAAAAAATTTGCAAATTATAAAATTTTACTAATTAATTCTAACTTTATATATTAAGTAAACTTTTAAAAACTAAAAAAAATAATTGTTAGCAAATTTTTATTAAGTAAATCAATTTTTATTAATAAAACAATTTTATTTATCATTATAAATTCTACTTACCTCTAAATTTTCATAAAAATCAGATAAATTGACTTTTATAAAATGCATTTTTGTACCAAAAAAATCTATTATAATACTAGTAAGATTTTTACAAATAACTATTAATAAAAAATTTCTAATTTTTATGAAAATTTAGAAATAAATAAAGTTTATTATAGTGAACAAAATTGTTTTAATAATGAAGGTCAATTTACTTAATAAAAAAAAATGCTATTAGTATACTACAAATAGGTTTTATTAAAACTTAAAATTAAAAATTTTTATTTTTTGTTGTGTTTGTATTTGATGCATTTATTAGCTAATTATATAGCATGACAGATGCTATTACATGAAGTAACAGATTTCTAATATTTAAAGATAAAGTGTTCTTAGCTATGCTTCAGACAATAAATGCAAACATAGATGCATTCAAAGCTGGCTATATAGATCTGGATTTATTATAAGCTCTAAAATTTGTTAAATATAAAAGGTTTGGGTCTTATAAAAAAGCATTAGCAGATACAAGAATTTAAAGCTCTGAGATTAGTATATTAGTTAGAAATAGAATTTAAATAAAACAAGTTGTAGATTGGCTTAAAGATTTAAAATAGTTAAAATATATTAGACTAATATTAGAAATAAATAAAATAGATTAAAAATGGTATATGAATTTGGTTAGAGTTAAGATTGGTAAAGTAAATTGAGTTAGAGTTATAAATAAATAAATATAGAGTTTAGAGTTAGAAATAAAAAAATGCAAATGAGTTAGATATTTTAGTAATTTATGCTACAAATATAAATTATAATTAAGTTATTAGTTACTTGAGTAATATATCATCTATAGATTATCTTTGTATCAATAAAGTTTTTGTTTTTGTTAGTTTAGAGTTAGAGTGAGCATCTAGGTTAGAAGAGTACTATTTATCAGTTGATTTTTTAGAAGAGTAAAGGGTAGAGCAATTATTAGATTCTATATATATATTGTTTCTCTTCAACCTAGTGCTCTTCTTAATAACCCAAATATGACTATTTTCTAACTATCTTAGATATACTATCTGGCTTGCCTTATGCTACCCAAATTAATGTCCTGGGTTTCTTCTTCTATAGTGTTTTAGTTCTTATTTGATAGAGTTCCAGCTACTTGCAAAGTTATACTTAGAGGTCTGACTCAATTAAGATATTATATAATTTTTTAAAATTGAAATATATTTAATATTCAATGAATATTCAGTAAATATTCATTGAATATTTTCAAAATTTTTGAATGAATATTTGAATAAAAAAATATTGAACAAATGAATATACGAATACTTATTTTTTGAACAAGTTAGACCTCTAGTTATACTAATAAAGCTTCATTCGGGTTGTTTTTTCACTATCCAAATGTGGGTTTGTACTGATATTATTTATACTTCTAGCAGAACTGGCTGATCTTTCTTAGTCTAACTCCTATTGGTATATATCATTATACAGAAATGCTATCATTAAGTTTGTGCCTTATTGGACCAACCTTATATCTTGTAACTTCAGTTATTTTCAAATTGGTTTCTGACTATTAAATTCAAATTACCACCAAGTAGCATGGCGGACATTTGTTTTAATTGGTCTAAAAATGTAAACAAATAAACAATATGCACAATATAGATCATTATATAAATTTAGAGGTCATTTAAAATAGTGTATAATCACATGACATTTGACTAATCAAATTATAGAAACTTGATAATCTTCGGCAAAGCAGAAAGCAAAAAACCTGAAAAATACAAAAAATGGTAGTCTAAACCTACTGTGGTGGATTAATTAAAATGTCAAGTAGGCAATTTTGCTTATATACTTGCCTAAAATCTACCTAATTTAATTTATGATGACCCTAACTCTAAAGTTAATTTGCTAAAATATATATTATAAGAATCTGCTCCGTCCTTAAATTTAGATATACATTACATGCATGAAGATCAATTGTGAACCGGATATATCAATCTGGTTTTAAAGAGCCTATTTATATATGATCATATAGCATTCATTTTATAGAATGCTTAAAAATTCATCAATTAGAATGAAAAAAATTATTCTAAACATAAATTGAAACTTAATTAAAACTTAAATGAAAAATAAAATGTAGTCATTTTGAAACAGTTCTGACAAACAGTTTTCAATTAAAAAATTGGACAATATTTGATATCTTTAGAATTTGTGCTTTTCTTTATAATTAAATAAATTAAAATTACATTTGATTAATTATTTTAATTTTTGATAAAGATCTGATTATAATAAAATGATCAATATAACTGACATAGTTTTGATTAAATAGTCAATATAACACCCTATTTTTTCACGCCAAATCTATAATAATAACAAATAGCAGTTTTCCAAATTCTTATAGAATTACTGTTATATTAGTATAATTTTTAAATATTAGTATTAGAAAAATATTGTGCAAATATTAGAAATAGTACAAATTTTATTGAGTCAATTAAATCTGTAGTATTAGTTTTATTAGTAGAATTTTTACCATTTTTATTTTGGACCAATAGTTAATGAATAACAAAAGTTCCTTTGTTGGTTCCTTTTGTAGTTCCTTTAGAGGTTCCTTTAATGGTTCCTTTGAGGGTTCCTTTGAGGGTTCCTTTAATGGTTTTTTTGATGGTTCCTTTGATGGTTCCTTTGATAGTTCCTTTGATAGTTTCTTTGATAGTTTCTTTGATAGTTCCTTTAATGGTTCCTTTGATGGTTCCTTTAGTGGTTCCTTTACTATTATTAAATTCATAAATGGTTCCTTTTTCTATATACCAAAAAGATATAAAAACTCCGTCTTTTCTCCTAAAGCAGAGCAAGTTCTTGTTCTTTATTTTTCTTTTTTTCTAAAAATATTTGTACTTTAAAATATTATATCTAATAAATTGATATTATTCTTTGACTATAAATCTGTTATCCTTATAATCTGTCCTTTTATTTTTCTTGTTTATTTTTTTTTTACTTTTACATTCCTTACTCTCTTACATGTTAAGTTAAATGATATAGTTTCTTGTACAAAAGTTTACAGATTACAATTATATTTAAATGCTTTATGCTTATTAATTTCGATTCCAATTCCTAAATAATAACAATAACAACTCGATACATTCCATTAGGTTATACATGTCTGCTGATTTTTAATAATATATAAATGCCTTGTTTTTATTCTTTTCAACTTCTATTCCATATTTGTAATAATAACTAAGACAATTGATTCCTTCAGTATGGGGCATCCATAAATAACGTTATGTACTCCACAAAGTAGCACTTGATCCCCCTCGACTATATAAAAAAAATTTTTAAAATCCATATATTTATATATAAAATTTTACAAAAACTTGAATATTTTTTAACACAGTGATCCGATTTGGATGATTTAGGTACCATTCGATTCGTCTCAGTGAGATGAATCCAATCATAAAGATATTCACAAAAAACTATTGGTTATATAGTAATTTTATAAGAAAAGATATGACCAATAGTATTTGGCCAATAACTATTGATACAGTAATCTAAATGAAATAAAAAATTGGTACCATTCAACTCCTCTCACTGAGACAAATCGAATAGTACCAAAATTATTAAATTTGAACTACTGGATCAATTTTTAGACGATTTTTTCTAAAAAATTGCGTTATATTTTTTTGACTCCCCTAACTTAAGAGGAAAAATGTTATATTTTATCAGACCCCTTCCCTCTCTTGTATAACATTATTTCTGAATGCCTTCTATGCTCCATGTTAGCAAATTTTTCGAACTGGGCAAATGCTTTATATTTGTTGTAGCCCAGATGATAATTCTGCCCAATTGTCAATTTTGGGCTAGCCCAAATGATAATTTTAATCTGGGCTGCCATTTTTGTCGCAAGTGCAAATTGCAGATCTTATATTAAAATCTATTAATATTATATATATTAACAAATAAATCAACCAATCAAAATAAATAAATACCAAATTATATAATTATACTGTATTAATATAAATTCGATTTTGTTATTTAAATATTTTAAATTTTAAAAAATTTTTTATAATTATTTACTCAAGTTTTTGACCAAATTTGATGAAAATTTTTTAATTTGAATTCTATGGATTTGTAGAATTAAAATAAAAAAATTTTTATCAAATTTGGTCAAGAACTCATAAAGATATCTTTGATGAAGTTTCTGTAAACAATTTTGGCGCAGCTTCTTTGTTATATACATTTTTGGAAATAAAAAACTTTTATCAAAGATATTTCTGCGAGTTCTTGACAATTCAATAAAAATTGTTTTATTTAAATTCTATGGATGCTTATTATTAAAATAAAAAAATTTTCATCAAATTTGGTCAAGAACTCACAGAGATATCTCCAATAAAAGTTCTTGTAAACAATTTTGGCACAACTTCTTTGTAATATATATTTTGGAAATAAAAAAAACTTTCATCAAAGATTTCTCTACGAGTTCTTGACCAAATTCGATGAAAATTTTTTTATTTAAATTCTATAGATTCGTAAAATTAAAATAAAAAAATTTTCACGAATTTGAGCAAGAACTCATAGAGATATCTTTATAAAAGTTTCTGTGAACAATTTTGGCACAGCTTTTTTGTAATATACGTTTTTAGAAATGAAAAAAAACTTTCATCAAAGATATCTCTGCGAGTTCTTGACCAAATCCAACAAAAATTTTTTTATTTAAATTCTATGGATTCTTAGAATTAAAATAAAAAAATTTTCATTGAATTTGGTCAAGAACTCATAGAGATATCTTCAAGGAAAGTTCTTGTAAACAATTTTGGCACAGCTTCTTTGTAATCACGTTTTTTGAAATGAAAAAATCTTTCATCAAAGATCTCTACAATTTCTTGACCAAATTTGAAGAAAATCTTTTTATTTAAATTCTATAGATTTGTAAATTAAAAATAAAAAAATTTTCATCAAATTTGGTCAAGAACTCATAAAGATATTTTCAATGAAAGTTCCTATAAACAATTTTGGTGCAACTTCTTTGTTATATACGTTTTTGGAAATGAAAAAAAAACTTTTACCAAAGATATCTCTGTGAGTTCTTGACCAAATTCAATAAAAATTTTTTATTTAAATTCTATGGATTCTTATTATTAAAATAAAAAAATTTTTATAAATTTGGTTAAAATTCATAGAGATATCACCAATGAAAGTTCTTGTTAACAATTTTGGCACAGCTTCTTTTAATATACATTTTGGAAATGAAAAACTTTTATTAAAGGTTTCTCTACGAGTTCTTGACCAAATTTGATGAAATTTTTTTATTTAAATTCTATGGATTCGTAAAATTAAAATAAAAAATTTTCAGCGAATTTGGTCAAGAACTCGTAGAAATATCTTTGATGAAAATTTTTTCATTTAAAAAACATGATTACAAAGAAGCTACGCCAAAATTGTTTACAAGAACTTTCATCAAAGATATCTCTGTGAGTTTTTGACCAAATTCAATGAAAATTTTTTTATTTTAATTTTAAGAATCCATAAAATTTAAATAAAAAAATTTTCATTAAATTTAGTCAAGAACTTACAAAGATATTTTTGATAAAAGTTTTTTTTTGTTTCCAAAAACGTATATAACAAAGAAAGGACCCCAGACATCTCTGATATATGTCATATTTTTTTTTTAGCAAATTGATTCAAATTTGATCTAAGGTAAGATCTTCTGTAACTCTACCTGCCAATCACCTGTACCAACAATTACACTAATACTTCAGAAGTAAAGTCTTAAAGAAACAGTAAAAAAACCAACGAAAACATGCAACCTGGCAGCTGTTATTTAGGGATACAGTTAACTGAGTATCTGCTAATGGCTTTAGAGTTTGTCACTTACCAAAAAGCTGGCACTTGTCGTTTAGAGGTAAAGTTCATAGACTACCTGCCGACAAGCTTAGAGTTTATCACTCACCACAACCAAGAAAGTACTTGGCGGCTCTCTGATGGATTTTGGGCTATACGGGAAGAACCACTGTCCTTACTATGGCTACATGTGAACTTTTTTTGGTGTCGATGGTTTGTGAAGAATTTTCAAAAAGTGGGCATTTTGGCGTACCCCCTCCAAAAGATCTGCAGTGTTTACTGCTCCCAAAAAGGAAAGGCACCTACCATATTGGATACAACCGTCATGAGTGGCTTTGAAACGAGTAACTTTGAAAGACATGCGAGACTTATGGAGAAACTACTGGAATAAGATTCTAGAAGTTCTGTTTTAAGCAGTCTGGTCTATATGACTGCTTTTTGTTTAACATACTGGGACCTGGGCCGGTTATGCTGGGACAAGTTTATCGATGTTAACAATTTTTATTTTAAAAGTCTAAAAAGTTAAACTTTACTCAGCTAACAGTTAGGCCTCGGATAAAGATTGATAGTAATGGAAGGCCATCATGAAGTCTGAGTTTCTTTTTTGCTAGTTGTTAGATATTATATATTATTTCCTTCTGCATATAATAATATAAATTTAATAAAAGAAAAGAGCAAGGTCTCGGTTATAAAACAAAAAAAAAAAATTTGATCTAAGATCCAAATTTAAATTTTAGCAAATTGAAGTTAATTTTAAAAAAGGTCATAATTGAATATTTTGGCGAATTACTAAGATTTTACACATGTTATATTTTATTTTTAGCAATTTACCCACATTTTGCAAGAATTATTATAGTATAACAAGTTAAGTCGTACTATGATGATCAATCCAGATATAACAAGTTATTAATGGCTATACAGAGCAAAATTATAATCAATTATAATTGAAAATAAGTAAAAGTAGTTGTAGCATGTAATCAAGCTTTAGTATCAATAGCAACTTGCATATGTATTACAATCATTGATTGTGATTGTATATCGATAAACAAATAATTATGTAATACAATTGCACAGGTTATTATTAAGCAAATTAGTTGGTAATTCATATAATAATTGTAGTAATTATTATATAGTTAGTATCTTCTCTGAAATTTTCAAGAAATATAAAATTAAATATACTAGTATAATATATTTTAATATGCTAAATAAGTTTTTTAGAGCACAAAGTTAAAATCAATTTGTAAAATTTTGAAATCATAATATTTTTAAAAAATTTTTTATTTGAATTCTATAGATTTGTAAAATTAAAATAAAAAAATTTTCATCAAATTTGGTCAAGACTTATAGAGAAATCTTTGATGAAAATTCCTGTAAACAATTTCAATACAGTTTCTTTGTAATATGGGGTGAGTCAGTAGAAAAGGGACAAATCATTTTTAGTAAATTTTTTTTAATTTTTAAATTAAAATATTTTAACGACTATTTAATCAAATTTGCTAAAAATTTTTTATTTTAATCTTGAAATTATATAGAATTAAAATAAAAAAAAAATTATTAAATTTATTAAGATAGCTATTAAGATATTTAAGCTTAAAGTTAAGAAAAACTTTTACTTAGAAAAAATTTGTCCCTTTTCTACTAACTTACCCCCATATGTTTTTTGCTTTTTCAAAATAACCTACTGTTCGGCGATAATTTACAAAAAATTTTACTATGCTAACTAAAAAATTTTATAACAAAACTTGTAGCGCATAACATTGACTAATAGAATCTCAAACTTCATGAAAAATATTAAAAACTCTCGAAGATATTAACGTTTTTGTAAATTTGGATGCATATGTTTTCGCAAGTTTTTCCCTAAACTTCAAATACTTCCCGAAGCACTTTCGCAAAATAAAATCTTCAAAACGTGGCTTAGTAAGTTAATAGAATAGGTATTCGAGAGTCTTCAATTAAAATTTCATCAAAAACAGATTTATATTGACAAAGTTATAATAATTTTTCAATTTGGTTCCAGATTCGGGATTTTCTAAAATTTTCAATTTTGATGAAAACAGAAAAATCATTATCACTGGCTAGATTTTTACAAGTTCAAATGAAACAAATTACTGCACTAATATAATCAATAGAGAATAGGCTAAAATTTTGCTTTCTAAAATTTCAAGTTATTTGGTTAAATATTTATTTCATAATAGCTTTTTTTCATTTGGTGCAGCTTCTTTATAATATATTTTATGGAAATAGAAGAATATTTCATCAAAAATATCTCTACAAGTTCTTGACCAAATTTGATGAAAATTTTTTTATTTGAAATTTATGGATTTATAGAATTCAAATAAAAAAATTTTTATCGAATTTGATCAAGTGGTTGCAAAAATATCTTTGATCAAAGTTTTAGAGAATTTCAAAACGTGTATCACATGATAGATACGTTTAAATTTGTTGACAAAATTTTGATCAAGAATATCTTTGCAACCACCTGATCAAATTTGATGAAAATTTTTTTACTTATTCTACGGATCTATAAAATTTAAATAAAAAAATTTTCATCAAATTTGATCAAGTGGTTGCAGA